>VWPW01017937.1:0-179665 GCA_013389825.1 Crypturellus undulatus | reverse complement strand
TTTGTTTCTTCTCGTGGGGGTGGGAAATTTCTCAGCTGCTGATTAAGTGATGGACTAGTTACTCATTAATATTCCTTCAGTGTGTGTGTGTGCGTGCATGTCTGAACACACACACACGCACGCACACACACAAGCTTACACACATATCCACACACATACACACACACATACACTGTAAAATCCTGTCTGCCACTGCAGTGGGCACAAATAGGGGAGCATGACTACAGCCAAGGAGCAAAATGCATCAGGGAAACAAGCCCAACAACAAGAACAGGTAATGCTTATTTTCCTTGATTTTTTTTTTATTATTATTTTTTAAACAGATAACAGATTTGCATTGCATAGCTCTGTTTCCTGTGTGATTTATTTTATTTTATTTTTTCGGCTTGCATTCTTAGAATTGCCAACTGAGTTAACAGCCAGTGGCAAGAGGAAAGTCCTGGGTAGCTGGGTTCAAGGGCTGCCTTCTCAGTGTGTGTGTGGTGGGGGGGATGGACCTGAAATTGTGCTATTTTTAACAGACTGCATCGTTTTTCCAAGGCTGGAGAGGTTTGCTCTGTAACTAGTTCTGCATGTGCGTGCGGCTGCAGTATGTTGGGACAGAGGCCCCTTCTCACTGGAGTCATCCCAGCTTTGCTTTAGGAACTTGTCTGTTTTTTATCGTGGCTACTTTGCAGGCAGACATGAAATTGCAAAAGTAGGTTCCAGCTCCTTACTTTGTGAGGCACTTTCAGTGAATCTGTATCCAGATGGTACTTCAGGGTGCAGCGTGTGCTGGGTGCTGTCAGTATCCAGGCAAACCCCAGCTATGAGGGCATAACTCTCCTGGAATTTGGTGAAAATTACAATGCTTGCATCCTGGCGGGATATAATTCGTTTTCCTTCCCTTGGTGCTTGATGTGTTTTGGTAGAGGTGGAAAGTTAAAGACTTAATTTTCTCCCCCACCACTGGTTTTGGGGGAAGTATTCCTATTTGATAGCACTTACAAGGACAGAATGAACTGGGAACTTTCCCGGTCCAAAAAAAAAAAAGGCAGAGGGGGGTGGAGAAGGGCACCTTGCTGGCTTTAAGTGATGGGTATTACTAGGAAGTGGTGACACAGAAAAGTCGGACTGAGATACTTGGGCTCCAGCTGAAGGCTGCAGACTCGGATGCTCGACAGCTCCATCCCGCTCCCGACCCGGCTCCCTCCCTGTGTGCGGATTCGGGCAGCGCCGCTCTCCCCTTCCCGCGTCCGTGGCCCTTCATTGCCTCCCTGAGACACTGGAAGTTCGACGCTTTAATCATCGCTTAGGATGGCATGGGAGCCTATTTTAAACAGATCCCTTTGGACACAAATCTTAAAATAGTTCTTCCTTGCTCAATGGACTGAGAGCCTTGCACTATATTTCCCCCCCCTCCCACCTTGGTGCATTTTTTTAGGGAAGTGGGGAGGGGAAGGCATAGGGCACCCTCACGCTAGAATTAGCAGGGTATAATCTGCATTTTTCAGGGTGACATTTTACTAATAGCCAACATAGGACTGATGGTTCAGCTGAAATAAGAAAGCAACTTTGATAATGAGAGTAAAGAAACTGCCTCCAACTAAGTCTCCTTCTGCAGTGCTTTTCTGCTTCTCTTTCTATTGTTTTTGGAATATGTATTTTTTTCACTGTTTGCTGCAGCTTCAAATTAATACAGCTGTATTTGTGGGAGGAAGGAATGTAAAAATTGCCTTGGCTGAACAAAGAGAAATGTGAGGCTCTCTCCTCCCCCTTTTAAAGCTGTATAAAAGTGTCAATTTTGGTAAGTCAAAAAGTGTAAGTCTTTTGCCTTTTATAAAGAATCATTGTTTTTATGACAAGTAGTGTTACCCATCAAGTGCCATTTTGCTAGTGACTTGCTATGTCTTTGCTACTTCATTTTTCCTCTCTGAAGTGAAAATGCCCAGAATATGTTTTTGGTATTTTGCAGAGACTTGATTGAATATATTCTATAGTTGACCAAGTAGCAATAATATTCATGTGGTGTGCTTAAATATTCTAGAAATACACGCTCTCTCAGCTTTGTCCTAGAGTGAGCATGAAATAGAAACATCAGGCATATATAAATATCAATGATATTGATGAATATTAATGTTTGAGTCTGTAAGCAACTTTCCTTACTCCTGGTTTTTCTTCTTTTTTTTTTTTTTTTTTTTTTTACACCTTAATGTGTTATTATTAAAACAATTTGACGGTGGGGGGCCAAATCTAATCTGTGCCCATTGATTTGAGTGCACTTTTATCTTCTTAAATCACATGCAGATCTAAAAAGTAGTTTATAATTGAACAAAGACTCTATCTAAATTCTGTATCCAGCAGAAAATTGGCCTGGGTATATGAAGAAATACCGCTTAGTTTCTTGCTAAAATATGACTAAGCAACTGAAAGCGGTACCTGGGGTAACACTGAAGGCAAACTGCTAGTCTCATAGCAGAGGGTGCAGTCCTTTTCAGGAGCAGCTGCTGCTGTCATGAGAGATTGTGACTGTCCGTTTCCAGTATTCCTTGTTGTGGCATCTCCTTGATTGGGAGGTATGCAAGGTACAGCTGCCTGGAGTGTATTCCCTGTCTCCTGCCATGCTCGCCAAAACAGAAAATAGTCACTAAAAGATACCGCAAAGCAGCGGGGGGAAGTTTAAAAACATCTGCAGAAGCTTTGTGTGCCCAAGTGGAAGTCTAATCCTGAGCCGCACATCCATAGAGAAAGGAAGATGTGTTTCATCTTGAGATTTGTAAAAAACATAATAATTAGAAAAATTATTAGAGGGTGGAAATACGCAATGCAATGCCTTACCTGTTTGAATTCTAGGAATAAACATCCCTCTCTTCATTAATGAAAAATGTCTCTGTAAAGTTTTCTCCTGACCAGCAATGTTGGTCAACTCCATTCTGATTCAACTCTCAATAATTCTAATAATTTGTTTGCTTGCACATCGGTTTCCTGAGTCTGAACTTAAGTTTTTTGCTTATATTGTTCAGAAACCGTCCAATAAGTGATGGGTAATACTGTCTGTTAGGTGCAATAGCTTGATCAAGATGTAAATTGGATGCAGGTGCCTCTATACATTTAAGTGCTTTTGCTACAGCCCTGATTTGTTGTTCAAATGGTTGGAGAGGATGTGGTGCGTTGTACAATAATTACTGCCGTCTTTCTGCTAGACCCAATGTTGAAAGTCCCTAGAAAAGCTTGCAGATGTTACTCGTTTAGGGGCCAGGCTCAAAAGGACTAATAAATTTTGGTCTCCGTCTCGGAGATAGTTAGCTGTGCACCTGAATATATCATTAAAACCACTTTTCTTTAAAAACCAGCAAGCAAACAGAAAACCCAAAACAACAACAACAAAAAATACCCCAAGAAAATAGCAACAATATGCCAAACATGGGGTCAATGCGCTATAGTAATTTACACCAGCTGAATATCTGAAGATAGGGTTTTAACATAAGCCTGAAAATGTGTTTGCCTAATATATTGCATGAAATTTAGCCTAATTCTTCCTACTTTTAATGACCTCTGGGACTGAAAATATCTCTATAGTCATACATAAAAATAAGGAGCGTTTTTTTAATGAAATGTGGTAATAGACATAATGCTGAAATGATTCTTTTAAGTATTTTTAAAACTGAGTCAGCATATCAAGGACATCAGGATGACAAATAATCAAAGAACACCTTTATAATTTTTGAAGAGTTGATTGGTTAATTTGGTACTTGAGTATTCAGACTAAATGATTGTTCCTGTTCCTTTTCCTGTATAAGGAAGAGCTGTCATGGATTTATAGGGAGCAAGATCTGACTCAGAAGCATGCACATATCCTAGACAAGGTTATTAATGACTGTTTGCATGCAGCTCCATGTACAAGACCAAAGATTAGGTAAGGAGGCAAAATAGCTCAAGGGCTGCTTTTTATTGGAGTGAGCAGTGTTAAGGAATGGTGTCAGATCAATAGAACAGTTCTGCCTATTAACTGCCATTAATATAATCAATTTCAAATTTTACAGCACAGACGAAATTCTAAATGGTAGGTATCCTAAAGGGGCGAGAGAACATGCTTAACTTGAAAAACCTAGTCCAAAATAAGGAATAAAAAGATGGAAAGATTAATATTTCACACTTCTGATGTTCCCCTGCCACTCTGCACTTCACAGAAATAGCTTGTAGCATGTTGCAGAGTGGGTAGTTTTGGAATACTTAATATACTATGCTAAAAGGCGTCTCTATTGGAGCAAATTTGCCCAAAGAGCAGAAAAGACACACTTCAGGTGCACTCTGCAGGCTTTTCCCATAAGTAGCTGTATTTCGGGTAATTCTGGGATTCCTGTAGGAAGACATGTCAATCTCTGTGTGCCCTGTTGTTCACTTCAAGGTCATAAGTTTCCATAGCCATTACATGCGGAGTTGTATATTGGCATCTCAGTCCCAGAGTAGACCAAACCTAGAAGAGCCATTATTGACCTGTCTATGGCTGTGGCTGCTTTAGGTAGCGATACGGACCCATGAGAGAGGTGCTGAAGTCGCAAAGCCAGTGTACACGTTTAGGAGGTGGGCGAAGGAATATTTCATGCTAGTTCATGCTAGTCCATCAGTGGCCGAAGAGCACTTTCTCATTCAGTTTCCTTCAAAAAGAGGCCAGCTTGCGTGCTTTGAGACCACTTTACGGTGTGATCTAAAGCAAGGTAGTTGCCTATGACCAGGAGGTTTGTCTCAATAGTACACTTGTAGTCTAAATGAAAATACTAGGTGTACTCCATGTGTCTTCAGCAGGGATGGGAGAATGTTTCTGAATAAGTGTAACTTCATGTGAGCTGTGTTCCTGGATCTGAAGATTATTTTTTTTTTTTTTAATGTTCATTTTTTTTTTCCCCAAGAGGTATGGCTTAAAATCATTCCAGATCTGTTCTACTTTACCTGAATGCTATCCAGCAAATCTTTGTCACTGCTTTGTCTCAAAGTTCCAACTCTGTAACACCAAAGCCTCCTTACATCACGGGAGCAACTCACTTTGGCTTCAAAGCGTGCAGGATCCCTTCCCATTGTAAACAGGCTGCAGCAGAGAGCAGGTTCAGCCACACAGTATATCTTGTGAATGTTAGCTGTCAAAATAGGGTAGGAAACTGCCCTTATATTTGTCAATACCATCCACAGCATTTGCTGGACTAAAAAGAGCCACGACTGCCTTTGCTGTGTATTCTTAGCAACGTTCAATCTAAGCCTTGTAGCTCTTTATATTTGGAAGCAGCCTGCGTGTGCTGCAGGAAAGCTCTGATTTACGGTGCTCTTAATTGGTGTAGTCGGACTCCCAGCTGTAGAGCCCCAGTGGCACAAATTCCACGGAGAGGGAGACGGAGGCGCACCGTGGGACACCTCCGTGCCCCGCATCCAGCGGTGGGCTGGGAATAGCTTGGCCTGGAGCTGTGGAACAGGTGGGAGTAGGTCTCCCAGGAGATGAGCTAATTTAGCATATTATCTCAGTGACTTGTGATAGCAGTGCTCCTACGTTCTTGGCTGCAGCTGAAAACTGTCATTTCCCAAAGGTGAATCCCTGCTTGTGAGAATCTCTCTTTCGCGATGACTTGATCCAGTGTTTTGACTCTGCTTCTTATGGTTGTCCAGAAAAGAGGGAGCAATGTCCACTTTGTAGGAACTGGCTAGCAAGAGAAAAGAGAGGAGAAACCTGACTTTGACTTGCATAGAAAACAACTGTTGTTGTTTCATAATTATTATTATTTTAATGGATGTTAGGAGTTTCGGTGAAGTTTTTAAGAAAACTGTTGATACGAACCAATACTGTTCTTTGCTAATAAATGCTGTATAAATTATGTATCTTATTGTAGACCCAACACAGGCATTCTCCAGGAAGTCACAGAGCACATTTATGTTTCATTTTGTTAATGGCTTCTGATCTATTTCTCAAGAGATTAAATTTCCGTAATAGTGCTCCTGAGAACACTCTATTCAAGAACATGAAATTGCATCAAACTGGCAGGCTTTTCAAGCTGTTAATTTGCTATGTGGAATGCAGGCAGCCAAACAATGAGGAGTGGGGACATAGATGGCGAGGAGCACATTTGGCATAATATCGAAGTTTTGTAAAGACTTCTTGTAAAGCTGTAGAAAAGTGTTTTTTTGGTGCTCAACGCTGAAATTGAGGTGCCTCTCGAAGACCTCATACATGTCAAGACTTCCTTGTACTTCCTTGTGCTCCACAACGTGTGTTGTGGAAACGTGTGCAACTTCTACGTGGTGGTGTGATTCCATAGCAAAGTACTAGAGACTCCATAAGCTTCAAATTGTGGTTAAAGTCAACAGGTCAAGCAGAGATTACCCGTGGGAGCTGCTGTATCATTACTCCTTGAGAAACTACTGGTTGACTGCTGCTCTCCCTATTCTTGGCATAGGGATTGCATTGCACTCCTCATTAAGTCTGTCTTTTAGCTTGGACAGAATAACCTGCCTGCAAAGTTAACCAGTTATCTAGGGTTTATAAGATTGGATTCAAATTCCACAAGGAAAAGAATCTTCTTGCAAAACTACTTTTTTTTTTTTTTTTTTTGTGGTGCATTTACAGAGTGCTATGCACTGCTACAGTGACTTAGCACACAGTGTTTTTACCTGCTTTCATTTCTTACGCCTTTAGTACTGCTGCTTTGCGATCGTTCTAATGCATTAAGTTAGCATGAATCATAGTCACTTAAGACAATGTTAGAAAAGGTAGCACTTTTTAAATAATGTAACGTACAATAATATATATTATTTATGTGTTTTATTCTGTATATTTCTCATTAGTCTTTCATCCTTTCTTTCATCTTTCTGTCTGCTCTTTCTTCTATGATTCTAAAGTAGAATTGAGTGGTAGATTCAGAGAGATGAGGGTGCCAACAGCAATAGAATAGAAAAGCTGAGCTTTTAACACCCCCCCCTACACACACACACACCACTTCTCCTAAAGACTGTCAAGAACTACCTGGGAAAGAGAAAATAGTGCATTGAGCAAGCTTGCAGAGCCTTTTCTAAACAGGAACTTGAAAGGAAACCTGTATTTGAAATCAGTGAGGGTAATCAAGAATAGAAGAATCAGTGAGAACTGCCTTCTGATTAAAGATCAAAGCTTGCCTGGGATTATCAGGGGACTGTGAGTGATGGTTTGGCAGCTGGAGCTGAGGACTCCAGTGCTTCTTAGGCTTCAGACTTCCTACATGACTTGGAGCAACTATGTTAGACATATGTCCTCAGTGATGGTCAACATCTACCCTTGTGGAAATGTGGGTGTCCGTGGTTCCCTCATATTGGAATGTATTTTTTTTTTTTTTTTTGAAAAGGCATTTTTGTACCTGATGGTGTCTCGTGAGATAAATACATGAAAGATTATCAGGTTCAGAGATATTACAGTAATGGAGGCTGCACAGGCAAGTACCTGAGATAGCAGGGAGATGTACTGCTTGACATTTAGAGAATGTATGGAAAGGGCCATAACAGGAAGCTTGAAAGCTAATACTCATTCTGAAGACTTAGATGTGAATAAGAATCCCATCAGAAAAGGTGAAGGTAAATCCTAGTAGAACTTCAAATAGTTATAACCAAACTTGCAAATGAGAAAGAGAAGGAAAACTTGTGGAAATTTAGGATTGCTTCTTATGCTGAGATTTCTGGAACTAGAAGCATATTTACAGCTTGAGGTAATATTTAGACAGGTATTTCTACTGTTACTAGCATAGTGCAGAAAGACCTATCCTGAGGAGGAAGTATTAGGTTCTAGCGATATGAATACTACAGTGTAATTAGGACCCATAGAGCTAAAATGTAAAAGTAAATAGTGTGAAGGTAAGCCAGGAAGGTATGTGATCAAGGTTATGAATGAAACCTTCCAGAAGTGGAAGTCAGAAGAGTGCTGGAGCCCAAGGCCTGGGAGACTTTGTGACAGCCGATACAGCTGTGAGGCAAGGTTAAGGCTCAGGGCCTTGTGAGTGTAGAGGGAAGATCTTATGCAAAGTTGTGGACAAAGCTTGTTAAATAAGATGGAGAGGAAGTGCCTACCTCCCATTTCCTTGGCCAAACTATGCATGGCAGGGCATGGATAAACTTCCATAGATGAGGAAAAATGAGTTTTGGGAGGTGCAACTTAAATATGGGTGGATTTGGAAGTAAAGAAGCTTATGGAGGGAAAGGAAGCTGAAGGTAGGTAGGGAAGCAGGGGAGGGAGCAAAATTTAACTACAGCTGCATTGTGCAGAGCAGTAATAACTCTCTGTATTCCTAGGAGAGCTTTTGGCTGAGGCCCTCTAAATGCTTTACAAACCAGAGTGAGTGGTTTCAGTGCCCCAGGAGGTGGCAGTGGCTGCTCCGAGGGCACCACGGGGGCACTGTGGTTACATTAACAGAAGATTGGTGTACAAAGTGATGACGAGCAACAAATCTTGCAGGACAGAAGGTGTTCAGAGAAGTCTTCAGTCTCATCTTTGCCGTGCGTTTGTTTTGGGCGTTGTGTTGAGCAAAACTGCACTTGTCTCAGTTTTTCCATTCTTGCTTGTAACTTTGTTTTTCTATTGCCTACCATCAGGGAAGCGGGCTGTGTTCTTACCAAATCTTATGCAATGTCTCTTCAGAAATGCCTTGCCTTCAAAATAAGTACATTAACATGTACAGAATAAAGGCATTGCCTTTTCTCTCACACCGTGGGAGGATGGTGCCCCCATCCCCCCATGGAGGAAAACCAGCAGGGATTTTGGTGAGAGAAACCACCTCCGGGAGGATAGGAGGACACCTGGGGAAAGGTCTTTGCTTTCCTAATGTTCCCTTGTATGTTAACACATGGCTGAGTGTCCTGATTGCCTGTGCCCATTGCTACCTAAATAAAGATTTTCTGATGGAGAACCTGGGCCATATGCATGAAGTATGGTAATTGCCTAGCAATGCAAGGCTATTACTCTTATGCGATACTGTCTCGTGAAAAAAAGTGCAGGTGGAAACTGCAGATGGATGATGATGTCTTATAGTGAAATTTGTCCTAGTCTGCTGGACAACATCTGCTCACAAAGGGGTAACTGTGACCCCACTCTGGGATTGTCTCTGGCTGAGTAGTCACGCAGAGCCACTATCGTGATTATGCTCCTCCAGCGCACTTGGTGGAAGAGGCTGGTAATGGGACCTTCTGCTTGGTCCCTGCAAGCAAAACTTTCGTCTCAAAGGCATTTTAGCTTAAAAAAAAAAGGCAAGAATGTTTGCATACAAAGCGTAGACTAAGCTTGTTAGAATTGACGAGTATGGGGATGGAGAGAGTTGGTCGATAGTGGCTAGAGATAAATCAAAGAGAAGGCTTCTAGACACCTGGCCTTGTGCTTTTGCCTCACTCTGAGTGGTCACATCTCTTCAGTGGATGTAGGAAGTGGCACTGTTTTCTCATAGGAAAGCCTTGTCCATGTCGCATCAGCTTTCACAGGTGCCACTGGGCAAGTCTTGACTTAGTGGGGAACCAAGGTCTGAGTGTCCCTCATGGGAATAGGAGGATGTGCCAGAGGGAAGTTTTTACGAAGAGTTAAGCTGAGCTTACAAAGGGGACAAAAATGGGAAAACCTGTTAGAAAGGAGAAGAAGAGTTGGAGCAGAATAGCAAAAATAAGCAAATCTCAAGGCATTTTTTTTTAACCTTTCCAGCTTATCTTCCTACATTTGTCAGTCTGAAAGCAAATGGCTGGGGGTTTTTGTTGTTGTTGTTTATAAAAACCAATACACATGAAAATAAAAGTACAAGGATCTACAATCCCTTGACTAAAGTAGTTTATATTACTGCTTAACTGCTGCTGTGCTTGAAATTGGAGAGATAATAAGCCTTCAGCTGAAGCAATTAGTCTGCAGTTTTTGACTCCATTACCTTCACTTATGTCTATAGCTGAATAGTTACACTAAGATATTTAAGG
The DNA here is from genome assembly GCA_013389825.1 of Crypturellus undulatus. Lineage (NCBI taxonomy): Eukaryota > Metazoa > Chordata > Aves > Tinamiformes > Tinamidae > Crypturellus > Crypturellus undulatus. The sequence continues at coordinate 169,732 of VWPW01017937.1, read as the reverse complement.
CTTAGTTGTAGTATATTATTGTCAAAAGTGAATTCATAACTTAGACATTGATTTATTGCTAATTGAGCTTGTCAGAGATACCATAATAAACATGTAATTGACAGGGGGGAACGTATGCAGTTGCATATTATATGAAATTTATTTTGTATTTTAATTTAGCTTAATCATACCCTGTGACCACCCTCTTAACAATTTCTGTGTAGGGTTTAAAGGGGTCTGATAGTTAATCTTCATACAGTTGTAGGAATTAATTAATGTGCATTGAGTTTTAACAAGGCTTGGGATAGCCTTGCACTTTTGCCTTCCTGTTTTCATGGCCAAGAGCAAATGGGTTACCTTCAAATGCACATGCAGCATTTTGTGACTAATGGTGGAAAGAAACTCAAGGCTATACAGGAAAAATATATTGCAATTCAGCCCATACAAAAATGAGACAGAGCAGAAGAAACACAAAGTCATTGCTTATTAGCTGTACAAAGCAGGCTACTGCAAAGCAGATGAGATAGCTTGAGGGAAGAAGTAAGCAAAAACTCCAGGCTCTTTTTTATTCTTAGATGTTGTGATAACAGATAAAGGAGGAGAATTGATCAAAGTGAGGAAGGATAAGGAGTCTTTCTTTTTATTTATTTATTTTGTATTCCTTAAATTTCCTTTCTGCTAGATGCTATTGCACTGAGTATAATAAGCATTGACTGCTCCTCACAATACAGGAAATTTGTATAGAAGCTTTTTTTTCACTTAAGAAATCCTGACTCTTCACAGTTTAATAGAATGTAGTAACACTACTAACCTTCTTTTAAAATATTTTTAATGTCCCAATGTTTGAAGCAAAAGTTAACTTAGAAATATTCCTGAAAATACTGACCCACTGAATGTAACAAGTACTTGAGATTAATCTTGCTGAACTTAATCGGTAGAGGCTTCAATTGCATTAAATTGAATTCTTTTCTGTGGTCTTTTCCTCATAAGGTGTAATACATGGTTTTACATGGATTATATTGATGCTTGACTTTGCTGTTGCAAGTCATGCTATAATTAGAAGTTTTATTCCCACACTCCAAGTTAAATCAGCCAGATAAAAGAAAGAACAGTTGTGAATGTATGGGACAGCAAAATCCAAGGAGAAATTGATTGAAGTAGCCCTGGAAAGTACTTAGCACATAAGGCTTGTCCATTAGTAAAATGTATATTGATTAGTGAACCTTTTGACTTTCCTTGCTGAAGGCTTTTCAGTTCTCCCTTGATGTTTAATTACCCAGGTCTCTCTTTGTAGGAGTAGCCAACTTTGGTTACTACTCATTTATTTGGTAACCATCACTTTCACACACCTTTAGGGTTCATAGTAAGTAAATAGATGATATCTTCACTTTTTTTTTTCTTGTAAACAAGAAAAAAAGGTAGTTGTTGAAATAAGAAAAAGAAAAAAAAGTCAAAGGCTGAAGGATCAGTTAATCAGGTTATAATCTTTATTTAAAGAATGTTTAAGGTTGGAAGGGACCTCTAGAGGTCATCTAGTCCAATCCCCCTGCACACGCAGGGTCACCTAGAGCACGTGGCACAGGAAGCTTAATATTTGTTACTTAATGTGTCTAAATTCTGTATGTGCCCCAGTGTTGACACAAGACTTTGCACAGTGAAGAATGGTGTGACGTTGTCTCCTTGTTCTGGGCTTGCTGGTGCTCTTCCACCTTTGGTTCCTTAGGGCAGCACAACGTGAAGCANAGGCTGAAGGATCAGTTAATCAGGTTATAATCTTTATTTAAAGAATGTTTAAGGTTGGAAGGGACCTCTAGAGGTCATCTAGTCCAATCCCCCTGCACACGCAGGGTCACCTAGAGCACGTGGCACAGGAAGCTTAATATTTGTTACTTAATGTGTCTAAATTCTGTATGTGCCCCAGTGTTGACACAAGACTTTGCACAGTGAAGAATGGTGTGACATTCTCTTCCACCCTTGGTTCCTTAGGGCAGCACAGCGTGAAGCAAAAGCATGTTCTTCTCTCCCCAGACCATGCAAATGTCTGCACTTCTTCCTCCACGTGACATACGTGGTGAGAGAAGGAAGCTGACCAGAAGAGGAAGTTTGTGTATTAGGATGACCAGTCTCAAGTTCAAGTGTGCCTCTGCTCTTTTGGTCCTAGTGTTTTAGGCAGAGAGAGTAGTAGGAAGAGCTGTTAAAAGGGTTTAGAATATTTAAACGGTAGATGTTATGCCCAGTATCTTGTCTCCAACGGTGGCTGTAAGTGGATGCCTAGGGGTGAGTAAGAACAGGACAAGCATATGAAATACTTCCCTCGAGCTCTCTCGCAGCCTCTGTCTATTTTCAACCCAGTGACTTAAGTGAGATGTGTTTTCTCTCTACTTAGTAATTCACATTACATTTCTGTACCAAGTACTTATCCAGTTTTCACTCATAGCTTGCTAGAGCATTGAAGTAGCCCAGGCCTTCTCAGGTACTCTTTCCTTTCCATAGTATTGTTCTTGGAGACTAGAGGCCTGTGTTAGTCTTTATGGGAGCCTTTGACACAAGAGGAGTTAGGGTGTGTGTCAGCACCAATAAGGGGCTACGTGTTAATAGAGTATCTGTTTAAAATGGAGCCTGTAAGAACTTCTGGAAATTAGATGTGTCTGGAATATGATGTAGAGCTGTTCAAAACCAGCAGTCAAACTGAGAAGAATTCTATTGTCTTCATTGAGCCTGTGCTATCTTTCACCACTGTGAAAACCCTTATATAGAAAACTGAGGCTTTAAATCCACAAGAGCACGAAACGTATTGCTAGCTGTTCTTTTTTGGCTGCCCCCTTCTCTTTTCACCTGGATTTTACAGTAGAAAAAAAAGCTGAATATTGTAAATGATCTTATCTGTCCATTTCTATCATGGCAGAAACAGTGCTACTTTCACAGGTCAAATTTCTCCTAGTTGCTCTGATACGTGAACTCCAATGGAGCTCTGGCTAAAGAACGGACTTCATGATTTGGAACACATTATAAATCAGGCCATGTTTACCTGCTAGAACAAGATTGCAGGTCTGGTCTTCCTATCATTTGTTTCAGGAGATTTATTGGAGCACCTGGTAGCTCCTCTCCTCTTACTTGTGGGGAAATAGTGTTCAGACTGGTCTTCTACTGACCTGGAGGTGGGACGTGACTAGACTGCACCTGGGGACCAGGAGTGTAGGCCTTCTGCCAAGCCTCCCTGCCAGGAAGTGTAGACTTCCTGTAAATTTTTACAGGTTCCTATAAATTCCAGAATTTCTCCATCCAAGTATAATGCTTTTAGCATCTGGATGTATCAGTAAATAAATTACTATCTTGTGTCTTTTGCCAAAATGAGGATTTTTTTTTCCTTAGCTTTTCAGCATGTTAGTACAAATTACAAGGAAAAAACACATTATCACCAGGTGTTACAGTGATCAATGGCCACTGTCACAGGCTGAGCCGGATTTGAACTCTTCAGTGTTTGCCTTGGAGATTAGAGATGTTTGAAACCATGGTTGTACTACTTTTTTCCTGTAAACTGTAGCCATGTAAACTGCAATCATGCAGCAGTGTTACTATCAATTCCCCTAACTCATAAAATTTTGGGGATACCTTTCAGATCTACATGTTTGGAAATTTCAACACTTTTGGACTGTAAGTTAACTTTTGCCTAATAATTTTAAGGTATCTACATTAAAATAGAAAAAAAATGAAATTCAGCTTTGAAGGGGTGTGGATTTATCAAAACAAAGAATTCTCATTGTTCTGAAAATTACTTTCTGCTGCCGAAGTATGTTATAAGCTCTATGGTTTTGTTTCTTTGAAAAATGTGAAAAGTTGAATATTTCCCCTGATTTCTGGTATAACTAGACTTAATAGCCCTGCATCCTCCCAGTTAATATTGGGAAGATGCAGAAAATTGTGGGATCACAAAGCTCTTTCCCACCTTGCTTTAAGATGGTGTGTTGCTACTTTTTTTTTTTTTTTTTTAAAGGTCTTTTTTTGCACACAAAGATTTGAGGTAATTGAGTTCTTCAAGAGGCCATGTATAATACACATGAGAAATAATATATGTACTTGAGGGCTAAAAATATAAGCCTAAATGAATCCTAGTGGGATGCTGTGTGTTCTTGCTACACTTCTAGTTGTCTCACTGAACCTAGAGCTTATTTCTCCCTGCTCTTTTTTCCCATTTTGTTTATCTTTCCCTTGACCTCTATATAAACAACTAAAAAAACAAAAAATCATATTTTTTTTTTGTTTTTCATTTAGACAGGGCAGCTAAGTTGCGGTGGCAACTGTAACACACAGGTTCTGCCTGATACTGCAGACAGGAATATATGTGCCCGAGGTTTCGTGCAGGCAGCAAATGAGTGAGCACAGTGGAACTACATGAGCATGTTCTTTCTCCAGGGAGACAGCATCATACATTTTTCAAACCATGTAAACCAGTTATCTATGCTGTTTTGTCCTGTTCTTTTTCAAGATTCCTATACTTTTGACTACAAATACCTATGGTTTTCCAGAAACAGTGCATCTAATGTCCACTAAAGCTATACTTTCCCTAGCCAATTTCTTGTGTCGATGCTTTGTGCCAATCAAGGAGAAACTTTTCTGGGGAGAAAAATGGAATTAATTTGTTTCAAGCTATTCACGAAATACTGTTGGTGCTTTTACATATGGTTGGCTCCTTGTCAGGTGCTAGGCATAACTTTTATTTATTTTTATGGCTGCAACTGTTGATGAAAGAAGAGATGACAGTTGCTCTAAGGAGACTGAGTTTAGATGACACTGAGATGTTTGTACTTCATTACTTTTCATTGACTTGACAGTTTCCATACAGTTTCTTTCCATCAAAATGGTCTTCAATTACCAAATGAAGATTAGTGCACGGCCCTAAGCCAAAAGACCGTGCAGTAGCAGTTTTAGTTTCTTTTTTTAAAATTATTATTATATAAATTCTTCTTCAACATGAATAATATAACTAGCTCAAGAATAGTTTGACTTTGGTGAGTTTTTGGAAGACTGATTTTGTCAGCCCTTGCAAAAGGGAAGACTGAAGCCGTGCTGGAAAAGGTGTGGCCCTGACTTGTCCATTTGCACTAAATGTCTTTGAAAATTTTAGATAGCAATATTTTTTTTTTCTTTTATATCTTGGGAGGGAGGACAGTACACTGAAATATAGTGTATTAATCCACATTATTATCTTAGATGAATAGAGCAATAAAAACATTTACCTCTGCTTTGTGAACCTGGATGAAGCAAGAGAAATCTACAAAATTTATTAAAAAGTAAAGAAAATCCATTTGTGAGTCTTGCCTGCAGGAATTATGGATTTTAGAGAAGTAAGGTCTTTTGCAGAAGTTGCTGTTGCTAATCTCTCCGAATCCCTCCTGGGAAATGGTATGTAAAGGGGCAGGGAGGCTGGAGGCAGTTTCATTTCCTACTGCCTGGCGGTGGCTCTCCTGCTGCCCTGGCTGCTCTGTTCCGTGAGGATGCAGCAGGGAGGACGCAGATGGCCAAGGATGGCGTTGAAGACTCCCGTCCATTTTTAGCAGCAGATTCAGTGCCCGCGAGCCATTTGCTCTTTTTGTTGTTGTTGTTGTTTTGTTCTGTCTTGTAAATAGGAAGATGCTGCAAACTTGCGCCACAGAATACTCGGGATGAAGTTTGAAAAAAGCTAGGATAGCTCCTTTTTAAATTCAATGTTATTTATGGTGTTTTGGACAAATGCCGTCTTCAGATTTCTTTGTGTACTAAAATATGTGGTCTTGCCTGTTTGTCGTGAAGCGCGGGCACGCCACAGGGATGAAACACAGCCGTAATAACTGAAAAATTTGCAGCGTCTTATTTAGATAGCTGGGATTTGGCAGGAGATGGCCAGTTAACACAAAAAGCCAGGAAGAAAATCAAATAGCTGTGGGAGACGTTGAAAGTAACAGATGAGAAGAGGTTGCTTGCAGAATTTTGATTCTACACAATAAATTATTGCTGGCAAATTGAACTGCTGCCCATTGCTCAGTGATGTTAGAGAGCTGGCAGTAATGCATATTTTGGCCAGGCAATCATCTACTGTCTTTTTTTTGACAGGCAAGTAAAATCTGAATGAGGAAAAGTAATTAATCATTACTTTATTTAACCTTTACCAGCACGATGCAGTCTTGACATTTGAGTCCCAGTGTGCAGTGCTCATTGAAATGAGATCTGTTTTTTTGTTGTTGTGAGATCCAGGGGAAAAAACACGTGGAAGTACTTGGGGGTGTTTCAGGGGGAGCCTAATAGAATTAGATGTTCAAATGCAACTGAAAATGACACTCTCAAATGTTTCAGCTTACTGTATAGCACACACTTGGTAAATAATACCCAGGAGGAAAATTGTTGAGTCGTGATGAATTGTTGAGCATCCGAAAGCTATTGTGGGTCTCACTGGGGACTGCTGAAAGCTCAGTGCTCTTGAAAATCAAGCCAATTACGTAGGTGCTCATGCACAGGCATTGAAGCTTGCTTTTCTTGTGCTTGAAAAGGGATGGGTTTTTAAAAGCTTTCTGCTGTTAGTGGACATTTATTCCCACTCCTCTGCCCCCAACACATTTTGTTCAGAAAACAACTAAAAAGGCTGCAGACTTTAAACAAACATATTTTAAATGCCATAGAGTCAAATTAGGGTATTTAGGTTTGGGAAATGGACGGTGGTTTTCTGGTTGGTGTTAAGCATGCCAAGGTAACAGTATCTCAGATTTTAGGGCACAAGAAAATCCTTTTGAGTTTGTTTGTTTTCCTTTGCATCCAAGAGAATTTTTGAAATAGTTTGCTATTTTAGTGGAATATACTTTTGTTTTCTTTTTTTAATTGAAATGCGGAAGATTTGGAAAGACATCAAGACAGGAAATGGTGTAAAATAACTGTTTATATTGTTAGTAATAATGAAATATAATTATATGGTTATTTTATTTAGAAACACCCCTTAAAGGTGTGTGTTGCTGAAAGAGCAGACCTAGCAGCATGTCAGACAATAATACTTAATACTTTCTTCATGCTTTGTCTTCAAATTGCTCTTAAAATATTCTTCCTGATATCTCAGTGATGTAGGTAAACTGTATTACCTGCACTTGGCAGCAAGGGAAGCTCCATATAAGAAATGAAGTAACTTGCCTAGGGCTAAATTGCTGCTGTGTTTCAGCTCCCGAGTCCGTGCGATGCAGTGTTGTTCTGTGCTGTGGGGACCTACCAGTTGCGGTCAGCACTAGCTCCAGGCAGTTTATTCCAAGGGTGTAAATGTACCCTACGCTGCCTAAACATTTTTGAAAATGCTAACAATGATTTATTCATTCTTTCATTCGTTTACTTAGATTTCTGCTTTTCTAAACTGGATGTTAGCATCTTTATGGGCACCTCTGGAGATCTGACAACCATTTAAAGAAACACTTTCTGAAGCAAACTCTAATTAAAGAAGCTGTAGGCTGTAACTCTCCAGCAGCAGCACTTGTGTGCACACTGGTTCTACATGTCCACGTATACATGCACACACATGTGCAATCAATCCCACTATGAAAATCATCACGTGAGTCTTAAAGGCTGCAAACTCTCACTGAATCCATAACTTGGGAGGAAGAAATCCCTTCTTTAAGGCCAAGATATTTCCAGAAGGGTAATAGCCATTGTCTTTCCTCCTTTAGAGGCAACATTTTTCAGTTCCCACTAGATTGCTGTTGGTCTGAGCAGTAAGTGATTTGCCACTCCTCTCTACTCCCTCCCTTTTAAGTTGCTAATCTCTACAGTAAAGAATGGCCTTCTTTGCTCTAAGTGGCTTGAGATTTGATTACTCTTGTTGTTTGTCCTAAAAGGAAGGCGACTTTCATTATATCTGCAGATATCCAAATCCAAAATCCAAAAGCAGTGGAGGAATACCTAGCGGTGACGGGAGAAAATAGGCCCCACTACTGCCTATCACGTGGCTTTCTATAACCTCATCTAGCATCTGAGTGTCTTACTAGTGTTAATGATTTTTGCCTTAGCAGTAAGGATGTTTTTGTAGATGGTAAATCCTGAAAAGACCATTTTGTTTGCTTACTCAAACCATCCTCAAAAAAAAAGAGAAAAAAAAAAAAGCCATACACTTGCCTTAACTTCTCTCCCCATTTGAATAGAGAACTGAGGCACTAAGAGATCGTGCAGCTCAATCCCCAAATAGGTGCCGTGTCTCAGTTGTTACATGCTTTTGCCACTGAACTAGTCATTCTCATAGGAAATTTTGTCCCCTGATGTCAACTGGAACGTGCAAATGTACTTATTTCCCTTGAGGGGGAGAATTTGTGCCATTCTGTAGCCTGCAAAAAGAAATGGCATTCGGAAGCTGTTACCACGGCTGCTATTAGCTTTCCTACCAGGCAGACAGTTCTGTGGCCATTTATCATTGCACTGGAACAAAGAAATATGAAGAGACTGCAGAAAGATCCCAGTTTTAATCCTTTTGGTTTTCAAGGCTTAGCAAAATAACTGCATTTTCAGTATGCCTTAACTAGTGATGGCAAGGCAGATCAGGCTAGAGTATGAAGGCTGCAGGAATGGGAGCCTTCCCTTGACAACAGATGAAAAATTGAGTATTGAAAGTAATTTGGGGGAAGAGGGAGAATCAGTAATAAAAGAAACCATCACCCACGCTTCCCTTGTTCTTTTAGGTAATCCTGCATCTGAAATTAAGGATGATTTCTGTCTTTAAATGCTCTAGGCGGGCTTTCCTCTTCCCCATGGGTCTAGAATTATGAGCTCTATCAACCCGGTTGGATGATCCTATGCGTTTCTAGAAGGCAGTGATTCTGGCACTAGAGCACTTGCAATACGTATTTTTTCAGGAATTGCAATCCAATTAAGAGAGAGCTTCATCTCTAATGATTTCAAATGACTCTCCTTGTTCGGTGTAATAGTTTGATTCAAAATGTATTTGCAGTACTACTTTCCTGGTTTGGGGCAACTGAAATTGGACATCCAGAATTAGCAAACACTTTGACGCCTAAACACTGCTTCCCAGCTGTGCAATGGGTTAATGTCCTCTTTTCACCATGTAGAGGTGCTATGGAAAGAAAGCGGTGAAGATATGTAGCAGTCAAATATTGTAGTGATGAGATATATAGAAACTGCTATGAGAAAATTGATATCTCTGCCTTTAAAGCAGGTCGTGACTGTGTGCTGCAAATATGACCACACACACAACAGTGAGGATCAAATGAAATATTGAAGAGGCCTCATTACATGCAAGCACCAGCCCCTTGATGCTGGAGGTGAAGCAGAAGACAGTGTGTGTGAGCATGTAATTAGCCTGTCGCACAATGCCTACGTGCAAGGGTGAGTTGTGGCTTGTGGACCTTGAGGCTTAATTCTGACATTTCCCAACTGACTGCTCACACATGTACCTTAACCTTCTTTTAAAGTACATTTTATCTATAATTGCTGAATCAGGGTGAGACTATCAAAAACACTTGACACTTTCCTATCTCTGCTGCCACCACAGATAATAGGACCTCATGGATGACTTCAGTGGGAGCAAAGTTAGGCCAGAGCTGAGCACTATTCAAGTCACAAACTACCAATAGTATTGCAGATTCTCTGCAAAATATCCTGGGGGAAAAAAAAATGCAGTACTTAATGCATGAACTCTGTCAAGTTCTTATCACTCCTAAGGACTGTTAGCTTTCACTATTAAGAACAGCCTTGTAAGTGATATGCTAAAATTAGGTATTGGCAGTGTTTATGTTTGCTAGTGCATAACATGAGCATGCACAATTTCTCATATTAACCTTGAATGCAGACTTCATTGACCGGATTCTGAGCTGCAGAAACCTTGAGGTCACCTATGAAGATATTTTTATGAAATGAACCGAGTGGCACTGAAATGACCCAAAGTCAAGTTTATATTATGCAAGCATCAGAGATCAAAACCCTATTGTGCTGAGTCCTTATCAGAGACTGCCAGGGAGATTTTAAACTGACAGGCAGTTTAAACTGACAAAATGGAAGAAAAAGAGAGAGAGAGAAATTTCATATTCTGTTTTACATACAGAGGACGCAGACTCTGGCTTGCAGGAAGCTGAACTCATTTTGCATTTGCTTAAGAATTGGAGACTTCTTCCAAGTCAGGCAGGAAATCTCTAGTAGGGTCGTTAATAGAATCTAGATCTGTCAGGCTGTAACTGTAATTTTAGCAGTGTAATTCCTTTCTCATTTCCTTTTCAGATCTACTCCTCAAGCCTGCATGCTGAATTTCTGTTTTTACCTGCTATTTTAAGTGTCCCTTTCACTTATGCGGAGTCTTATGTTAGCAGCAAATAGTTGTCTTTCTCTGAGGGAAGAAAAAAAGAAAAAAAGGAAAATTTGTCTATTGTAGTTTTCCTCGTAGTGTCTCTTTTGGACACTAAGCTGTGGAAACTGGAATGTACTGAAGTGAAGGTTACAGAGTATTCCACTTCTCACAGTGAGGCTTCTGGTAAGCTAGCAACTGAATAGAAATCCCTTTCTTATATTTAGGAAACTACCCACGTTGGGAAAGTTTTTTGGAAAAGCATCTGTCAATTCTCTCTCTCATGGAAGCACAGTGGTTTATTTTATGTTCTTTTCTTTTCCATTTTTTTTTTCATAGTTCCACCTACCACGGTGAGGTAGAATAAACAATAGCAGTAATAAATAGCTTCAGTAGCCAGGTGCAGACTGAGACATACAACCAAGAAGACCCTCTCTTTGCAGTAAGGTCTATAATTCTGATTTCTGTTTCTGAGACGGCTACATCCAGCTAGACCAGAGGGATTAAAAAGAGTTTCGTGGATAACAAGCATGTATTTTTTTTTTCCTGGGAAAACATTATCTAAATCTAATTCTATTGACCTTTCAACATCCCTGAGCAAGCAAATTTAGCTCCTATATTTGCTTATAATTTATTTATTCATAGTGCAATAATATCTGGTAACTCTAGTCATGGATGGAAAGATATTATGATGGGCTCTGCTTCCAAAGAAGTTAAAATCTAAGTATAAAGCAACAGAGCATGTTGGTAATAAGCACAAATTGTGGAACAGAAAGAAATAGGATATCCTGAAGAAGGCCACTCTCCTCCTCTCCTCCTGGGACTTGATAAGGCTTCTCAAGTGCAGAACTATATTGAGCACATTACAATATCCAGTACCAATGAGTAAAAATGAATGATGTGAACATCCAAAACAAGTGCAACTGTTTGGAAAATCAGTGTTTTTTGTATTTTTTTTTTTTTTGGCTTGGGCTTTGAAAGGAAAGAGACATCATGTAACAGGGACTTGCAAATGGAGTCCCTTCTCCAATTTTGTATTCAGGAGGGAAATTTGGAGCACAGCACAAAAAGCCCGGCTGGGGGTTGGCATGAAAGAGAGCCTCTGCATTGCTTATTGCCTGCAGTGGTTCTGGCGTCACGATTCAAAGGGGAATTTGAACAAAATGATTTCATTATTCCTCCTCTTGCAGTATCTCATTGCTTTCTCTAAGTGCTGAACTTTCTATTCAAAATTGGTTTAAATAGTATTTCTGTGTGTTTTGTTTCATTTTTACTGTGTTTATTATTGGCAAAAAGAAAAAAAATCTAACAATCCTAATGAGATTAGTGCAGTCCATATGATAATGAGATTTTAAATGTTAAATATAAATTAGTTTCAGGAATAACAAAGTTGCCATCTCTTATGCAGCAGGAATGTGTCACTATGTTACCTGTCAAACATTTGTCCTTAAAACTAGTCAAGATTTCACATGCTGTGCATCCTTGTGGGGCNAGTTTAAGGAATAACAAAGTTGCTATCTCTTATGCAGCAGGAATGTGTCACTATGTTACCTGTCAACCATATGTTCTTAAAACTAGTCAAGATTTCACATGTTTGTGGGGCTCTCGATGAGAGACAAATTAAGTTCTAGAGGTCTCTGTCCCATAGTAGCTTGAAATCTCATTCCCTTATGAACTGCATATCGAGATTTAGTCCCACAAGGAGCAGGATTCCCATTGCTGAAAGGCTGTGACCAAATTCTGTGTGCTGATGCACTCCTTTGTGTTTCATGGGCATCTATGGGCATGCTGCCAGGACCATGTAAGAAGAATCACAGAATGCCTAAGGTTGGAAGGGACCTCTAGAGGTCATCTAGTCCAACCCCCCTGCACACGCAGGGCCACCTAGAGCACGTCGCACAGGACTGCATCCAAGCGGGTCTTGAAGATCTCCAGAGAAGGAGACTCCACAACCTCTCCGGGCAGCCTGTGCCAGTGCTCTGTCACCCTCACTGTCAGGAAATTTTTCCTTAAGTTCCTATGGAACTTTTTATGCTTCAGTTTGTGGCCAATTCCTCTAGTTTTGCCGGTGGCCACCACTGAAAAGGGAAAAAAAAAAAAAAATCAGCCCATGTTCAATTTAGCTGATTTAGCAAGGTAGAGCTTGAGCCCAGTATGGTTCTGTAAGAGAAAGGAAATATATGAAAATGAGATTTTCCCCAGAAATTGAATTATGGATTGCACTACAAAGATCCCATTTAATCGAGGAGTTAATGACTGAAGTATTTTTATATTCCATTTCCTCTGAGACCTAAGCTGTTTTTCTGGGGCTGGCTGAAGAGTTTATTCCTCAGCTGAATAAGAAGAGCGTTCGTCAGTGCTGCACCAGGGGGACCCTAGGGAGAGGTTTGTGGGAAGTAACTTCTGGCAGGGTTGAGTTTTTTCAGCTCTTGAGCTGTTCCCTTTCTGCAGGTTGATTCGTTGAAGGACCTGGGACATCCCACCCTCTGCAGAATACCCGTTCGTCTGTCTGAGTCATTGCTGTGCTGTACAAGTGACCAAAACGCAGAGGGATGCTCTCTAGCCCTTAATGAATGAAAAGTGGGTTCATCATTGGGGCTCTTTTGTTAAAGCGAACAACATATGGTCTGGTATCTGCAGCAATTGGTATCAATGCCCAAGGTATAACCTTCTCTGAATCATAACAGAAAATACCTCTAACCAAGCTGATATAAAATCCAACAACAACCAAAAAACCCCTCAAACTTTAATTATGGGAACTGAATTACTGTGTATAGATAGGGAAACATGTACTGTAACCAGTAAATGAACATCAGGCTTCATGAAATGTTGGGATTATTCTGAAAACATCTACAAGGCAAGTGTATCTGGAGCTACTAAACTCTACTACGTGAAACATTTTTGTCTTTCTAATTGATTTTTTTTGTGTGCACATCTGACTCTTATTTTCTTTCCCAGTAACTCACAATGCTTGCTAAAAGCTCAAAAGCTTATTTATCTTCCATGAATGCTAGACGATCCATGATATTTCTGTGAAATAATATTTCTTAGCAATCTGCTCTATATATTTTTTTTCCAGATTTAGCCACAGGCTAGAATGCTTTTTTTTATCTAATATACAAATTATTCAAACAGGTGATGCCTGAGAAATATTGGTAGAGTTCTAAAGTCACAAATATAGAGAAAATCAAGATTAGCTTACTGTATCTCTGAACCTTCTTTCTGCACAGCTGTGTTTTAATAACATTCCAAAGCTTTCATGCTCCACTGTTGAGCAAAGGATGCCAGTCGTATGAATATGGGTAAATGTTTGCACTGTACTTATTAATTACTACTAGTTAAGAACTCTAGCTTTTAGAGTTCTAGCTTTGTGTGAAGTCTGTCTGATGTATGGGAGATATTTAATAAATCTCCAATTACAGATCTGCACCAGCTCTGACTGGTAGCTGCATTGCCTTAATGGAGGTGAGAGATCCTTTCTGTGTCTGCTAGGACAAACTCAGTCCTTAGAAAAAGGAAGCTGTTGCTGCATTTTGCATGTCCATTTTGCATCAGGTATGATAGGCATTTTTGTGTATTGGCAAACATGCAGGCAGGAGTGCCTTGGAAGCAGGTTCTCCTGTGGCACACGCTACAAATCTTTCCTTTTGTAATTTGAACACTTCTTAGAGTTCTGCTTGTAGATTATGTACATCAAAGACATTACTAATGTCTCCTAATAAGCAAAATTCTAGTTATGCATAGTGGTTGCTATTTATTTTAATGATATTTCCCAACTTTTTGTTATGTATGACTTCTGAATAGGCAGTTTGGTGCATGCTATTTCTGTCTAGATTTATAGTTTTATTACCAATATCATTAAATATCTGCTATTTAATATTTTTATTTGGAGGCTACAAACAGAAATTTGGCTGCTTATCACTGCATGAATCTTGATAGATATTTTGGCGTAGCATTACTGAGCAGCAGAAGCCTAAACGAAGCATGAATTTACCTGAACTTGCAATAGAAACATGGAAAATACTTTTGCAATAAGCCTTAGAGTGGCCTGGGCATGCTCCTTGAAGTGCTGTATTGTAAGAAATACCCTGTTTCTGATAAAGTAGTAATATTATGGTAGCTAAAATGGTATGAAACAATCATTATTCACTTCAACCCCTTTGGCCAACAAAACTGAAAACATCCTTATATGTTATACATCATCTGGAGCACTGTGTCCAGTTCTGGGCCCCACAGTACCAGAGGGATGTGGAGCTGCTGGAGAGAGTCCAGCGCAGGGCCACGAGGATGATCAGGGGCCTGGAACATCTGCCCTGTGAGGAGAGGCTGAGGGAGCTGGGCCTGTTCAGCCTGGAGAAGAGAAGGCTGAGAGGGGATCTGATCAGTGTGTACAAGTACCTCAAGGGAGGCAGTGAGGAGGATGGGGCTGGCCGCTTTTCAGTGGTGGCCACTGACAGAACTAGAGGAAATGGCCACAAACTGAAGCATCAAAAGTTCAGTGAGAGTGACAGAGCCCTGGCACAGGCTGCCCAGAGAGGTTATGGAGTCTCCTTCTCTGGAGATCTTCAAGACCCGCTTGGATGCAGCCCTGTGCCACATGCTCTAGGTGGCCCTGCGTGGGCAGGGGGGTTGGACTGGATGACCCTAAAGGTCCCTTCCAACCTTAACGATTCTATGATTAAACCTGTGTTCTTCTAAGCATCTCTACCATGACAGGCCAAGCATAATATTGTTGGGAAATTTCATTGCTGATTATGAGTAAGAGTATCATTAGTCTTCAGAGCCATTAGTAAATCACGTGTTTTGTTTGATGGTATGTTTAAATTTCAGAAAAAAATCAATTCCATTTTTTTTCTAAACAGTGAGTTTCAAGAGCGGGCCTACAAACATACGTAAGTAGGAATTTACCTGAGAATGTTCTAGTAGCAACTAGCCTGGAGGCCGAATTGCTGTGGTAGTTAATGATTCTATAAAGCCTTAAGAGTTGCATCTTTTTGTAGAGGCAGCGGGAAGCCAAACAGGATGTCCTACGGCATCTAAAATGGTACTAGAGCTCTAGGAATACAGAACAGAATCCTACTCTTTTCGTTATATATTCTTTCTGGTTTCTTGCAATCCTCTCTAAGAGCTGATATTATCTGTCTTCCATGAAATCCTGCAGATCCAGGATACTTCAGCAGCATTTCATTTCTGAGCAGATTTTTCCAGTTGACACTTTTTTTTTAAAGATTTTAGCAGAGTTGTCTTTTCTGTAATCTTTTGTTTCCCTTAACTATGTCATATTGTATACCTAGATTTAGCCAATAATCATATACTTTTACAAATGACTTAATTTAAAATAACAAATGTCTTTATAGAGAGATGATTTCAACTTGTGCTGAAAAGAAAAAAAAAAAGCTGACATTTACAGAATATTTCTTGTCTACTTGAAAGAATTACAGCGAGGATTACCTTCATTATTCAAGTTTCTAGTACATAAAAATGATTTTATTTTCTATACTGATCATGAACTAAATATTGTATTTATGAATCACAGTATCTGAAGCCTGTTGCTTCAAGAGAATGCATGCAATACAGGCTAAATGATTATGAACCAAGTTAAATGTAGCTACTCGTTATGTAGTCCTCTAGAAATCACGTTAGTATTCTCTAAGAATGATAGGAGACATTATTTTGTATTGCTCAGCAAAGGATAGCAATTATTGTCAAAAGATTATGTACTTAATTGTTGTAATTTGTTCAGAAGAAATTTCTCAATTGCTCACATTGGGGCTAGAGGTAAACCAGCATGCATCTAGAGAGAATCATAAAAAATAAGTGTCTCTTCAAAGACCAAATTCCTGAAGTATTTTTTGTTATGCAGAAATGCAGCAGGGAATACAGATGGTACAGTGGCTGCATATCAGAGTTGGTTATATAGATAACCAGTGTGTAGCCAAAAATGTAATAAAGTTATTTTGCAAGATTTACTTGTAGTTAAAATTTCACATTCTCACTGGACAAAGCTTTTTCATATTGCCATTAATTTCTCTTACATTAAGTGAAAGAACCTGCTCTAGGTTTGTTTGGAAGGACACTTACAATCATGCTCTCTGTCCCTTCCTGTGTCTCTCTGTCCCTGCCAAAAACTTCTGAATCCCGCAGATGATGTGGCCAAATTTAACATCGGTGCAGTAACGATCACAAATACAAAAATTACTGGCTTCATAATAGAAAAATAAAAAGGCTAAAATTAATACATCCTCAGAGACAGGATACGAAACGGGCTCAGCATTTGCATGTTTTGGTTGTCCTGCAAGCTGGTAATCAGCACATTTAGTAGTTTCCTTTTCCATGGCCAACATTCTTTCTTAGGCTGCAATCCTATCTAGAATATTTCTGTGAAGCTTACTGAGTATTTTTGTGTGGTTTGGGTGAGCTGTGATGCTCCATTTTCAGCAAAGGTAATATTCAGGGAAACAACATCATCCAAAACCCATCAACCATATTTAGACATACATCCAAGAATGGGAGATAGTGTTTAAAAAAAGTGACTGAATGATGAAGTTGGAGGTTCTGAGTGAAAAATGATGGAAGTTGTTTCCTTTGGCTGCAGCCTCAGGATTCCTGTAGGTTTTAGCACTTGTCCCACAAGTTTTCCTCTGCCAGAGGAATTCAGATGTCACAGTGCTTTTTGTCAGAAGCATTGCGGCTCGGGAATAGTGCTCTGCATGCTGGGTGATTCCCAGCAGGATGGCAAGTGTTGGCAAATGTGAAGCTGATAGTTTTTTTTTTTTTTTTTTTTCTCTCTTCCTTTCCCTTTTTATTTTTTTATTTTTTTCCTCTGAGGAAAAACTCAGAGTAAGGCTCTTGAGAGCTCTGTAAATCACAACTCAGAAGAATATAATTTGCTTGAAGGACTCCAAGCAGACTAATGATATTGAGCAGGAATTGCATGTGTGTGTTTATACGCGCTTGGTAATGTTATATATTAGCACAGGTGATGGGCTTCTTTCCCACGTAGGTCTAAATAGGCAAGCAGTTAACAGATGTGACAAATCAGCAATCCCCAAACGTGTAATAAAACACTTGAGCTTTGTACCTGTAACACTTAGCTTTCCTTCATTTCCATAGTGTTTTTTTTTTTTTTTTGCTTCTTGTCTATCAATCTCCCCTCTCCCCACATTCTTGTACCAGAGATGCACATTTTATATATATAATATATATATATATATATATTTTTTTTTTCTCTCCTGCCTTAAACATCTGAATGATCTTTGGGCCAGTGTCCATTTTGAATAAATTACTGCCTCCAGCCTTTTATACCTTTTCTATTAATATCTACATTCTTGGTTAATGCCAGCTTTGCTTATATTATCCACCTGATGAAGTTACAACCTTTTATCCAATGATGACTAATGGCACAATGATGGCACACTAATATTTGCCTTCAAATGAGCATGCAGAAGTCTGCACGTCCTTTATGTTGCCCTGGTGTTTCAGTACTCGTATGAGGTCCAGATGCTGGTGCCCACGTGCAACCACATGATCTTCACTGAGACACTGTGGGGAAGAAAATGTGCCTCAGCACACTGCACAAACACAGTAATGACTAATAGTAGGTGTAGAATAATTTCAATTTTAGACAGAATTTGCTTCAATACCAGATATTTTTAGCTTGATGAACTCCAGTAGTTCCAATAAGGGCCTGATATGCTGAGGATATCTGTTCTCTTGTGATTCCCTGTGCATGGCAATGCTTTTGATTTCTGTCAAATGCAGTTGAGACAAAAAACTTACAGCTACTTCAGAGCCAGATAAGTGTCACCAGGCAGTTAAATTTTTCAAAATGTGTTAAAAATATACATGATTTAATTTCTAAACCAAGGCATGTATCAAAAACAAAGCTGCCGTATGCTCGCTTTTTCACCCTTATCTTTTGGACTTCTTTCCATTTCTAGTTGCATAAACATATTAATTATGTATCTGTAATGAATAAAGTATAAGTTGTTATTGCAGTTGGTATGTTCTCAAGCCTTTATGTTAATGGTTGTGTCATATTTATTGACAAATCCTGCATACCTGATATCTGAAAGTAGACTCATTAAACTTGGTACAAAGTTTCTTCTTCGTTAAGGACAGTTTAGAAAACAAAGACAGGTAAGACAGTGACATTCAGGTGAATATTCTTCTTTCAGTGTTCATCGAACAGTGGAAGTATCCAGGAAAACACATTTTGTTTTCTTCTCCTCCCCTCCCTATATAAAAGACTTAAGAGAAAATCAAAAAATACTCATTAGTAGAGCTTTAAAATACCACATTTTCAGGATATTGTTCTTTTCTATGTTCTTTTTTATTTTTTTTTTTAAACATGATTTACCTACTGTGTGCTATGCAACGGAAGCAATCCACCGCAGGAGAAAAAGAAATGATATTTTAAATGGACCTGTAAACACAGCACAAAAATTGGTTTATTTATTTTAAGTATAGTTATATCCATACTTATTTTTTCTGTCTTTGCTTTCTATGTTTCAACCATCAAGAATTCCAGGTTTTGGTTTCTCATTTTAGAGAGCTGCAGCAAGTCTATTGTGCTGCTCCTTATCCTAATTATAGGGGGTGTGGGCTCTTGACTCTATCCCCAGATCTTCCTGTACTGAAAATTGCAATTAGTCACTGAAGGACATTTTAATTCATGTAACTATATAAAGCAGAGTATTTTCTTGAGCTATCTATATTTATGAAAGTCACTCTACAATAGAAGTACCTGCATCAAGCAGAGGATGATAAATATTAAAATACCTTAGTGTGTTTTCTGAAAGAGCGCAGGATCGTGTGTGTGTGTGTATTTTGCATGCAACATTTTAGAAATATTGGATAGCTACTTTCCAATTTCATATGTGCTAACCACAGGTTCTTTTCTGCACAGAGGATTTTTCAGTCTTAGGAATGAAGGTTATTACTTAAACTTTTTAGTACTTTGCTATATCTTTATGTGTTTGGGGCATTTGTCTTAACAATTCTCCTGCTTGTTTGCTTGCTGGGGTTTTAACAGGCTGATCCAGTGCAAAGTCCCTTCACAAGGCAGTGCTCTGTATTTTGATGCAGGAGGGGAGTTCTTGCTGCACAAGGCAGCAGGTGTTGGCTTCAGGGCACTTGTGGAGCTGGCAGGAGAGAATGGAAACGACTAGTTGTGTGCGGGAGCGATAGGTTGTATCTCTGTGTGCAGAATTTAGCTGGAGATTATTCCCCCTCCAATGCATCTTAGATAAGAGAACCTCATTCTTTTCCAGGTGGTGATCCTCTGTTTTTAACTGTTGGCCTTTCTGAAAAATAGCTACCACTATCCCAAGTCATCTCTCACTAAGTCCATTTTTCTCATCACTACCAGTTTCTGAGTTATCTCTTGTTCAGAAAAACAACAAAAAAAAATATTATGAAAGATGAAATTTTATCCTAGCAGACCAAGAACAAAAGATGCCTCATAACCTTAAATGATGGTACAATCACCTTAATTCATAAAGACAAATACACTTAACCTTCCCAGGAAGTGGCAGAGTAAGAAAACTTCTCTGACCTGAGATTCATCTTTAAATTTCATCATAAGAACTGAAATGCCTAAGAACCCAAATATAATGAAATAAGCCTGAAGTATCTGCTCTTATTGAAGTAAATAATGTTATTAAATTATGTGAAGTGTTCACTCTGTTTGGGAGTTTTAAACCACACCACATAGAGACAGGGTTTCCACTTACCTAATCCTGCCTGCTCTCTGAAGGATGGCTCCTTACACTGAAATGTGCTGCCATCAAAGAGTCCGACTTGTTCTGGGTTCCTCATAGTTGTCTATGGGGCATATGCATCTCTCTGAGGTTAAAAGAGTTAGTGACACTTGGAAATAGGGTACCCACTCAGCTAGAGCATTGTTCTGATCCTGAATATAGAATCTAAGGTTCACTTTGTTGTTTTGTTCAGTTTGATTTTTTTTTTTTTTTTTGGTCTGGAATTTTAAAGTACTGGAGAAATTTTGCCAGTGTCCTATTTCAAGAAAATCTTATTAATGACTTTCAAACATTGCTACACAGAGTTTCCAGCTGTGTATATTGTTGCTGAGGAAGGAAATTCCAGGCTGATATTTTCATTAATGATTGCAGAACATTTTGCTGACACTACTTCCAAACATTGAACCGAGAGGGGTTATACGAAAACTTTTCATCGTGTGAACTACCTCATAAGAGAAAAAGTTATACCCTGGTCCTGTTCTATCTCCCTTAAGTATTATACTAAATCAAAGCAAAAGCTAAAGCAGTTACCTGCAGAGAATAGGAGCCTTAGGAAAGCACTAAGGTGTTTCTAACTGTCTTCTAATATGTTGGCAACTTGGAGTCAAGTACTTGCAAAGGGCTGTAAGTACAGATCAATGAATGTACAAACATGAACATCAGCTTCTGTGAATCTTTTCTGATGTTCCATATATCAATGTCTTTTGACCTTTATTATTAAGGACAGCATGCTCTTAAAAATATAAACAAATAAAAAATAAAGATTACACTTGAAACTTCAAGTCTTACTTATACTTTTCTCTGTTTTACTTAGCTACTTATCTTCAGGTGCAGGAATCTCTGTTACCATTTTTGCAGTTGTTTCATGAATTGTCTCGCCCTGCAAGGTAGACCAGCAGTCGCCCATAGATCACTGATTTACATTGCAAGCCATGATCATTTGGGAATCTCTGAGCCAAACCATTATCTGATGGCTCGTTCGTCTGGGAAAGCCCATTCATCTAAATTCTAAGTTAGAGGATGATACCCATTCAAAATTTTTCAGAATATATTTAAAAATCAGATGCTTGCAGTTACTGAGGCCAGCTGAGCATCCCTACTTCTCTATAGTACACATAGACCAGGATTTTACTTCTGCTTATAGCTAGTTATATGTTTGCACATTCCTGACATTGCTCATATTGATATATGATATGAGATGGTTGTTTAAACTTATTCCAAATGCTATTATATTTGCATCGTATTCTAAGTATAGAATTTTTGCAATGTTTTATAGTGATTCATAATAGAGGCAATGACTCAGAACTGGGGAGAAATGACTGAATATTCTGACTGCTCCTGAAGGCATTTCTGTCATAGGAAGATACTGAGAAAGGATGGGAATATTGCATCAGAAGGATACAAATCATGTCAGAAGAAGAAAATGGGGTGTGAGAATGGAGTGTTTTGAAACATTGGTTTGGGTGGGAGATAAGCCCATAGAAGAGATATAGTCAGGTATTTATATGTTCCCACATGTTCTTTGGGGAAATATAAACTTCAACCTTAGATATTTCACAAAGTATAGAATTTAGAGAGCAGAAGTTATGGAGGAATAATTTAAAAGGAAAAGAATTAAAAGCTCCTCTGCAAAGAGAAATATACCTTGCTTGATAGAAGTGCTTGCTGCTTTTAAAGTTTATATAGTAGGTATTAATGACCTATTTGATGTAAAATATGTTCTTCATCCTTGGTTGGCATTTGTAGCACAGCACAAACTGCAGCAATACTTTAAGTACTTTATCATATATAAGTAGTGAAAGTTGTCTTATTTTCCTATATCCTCTTGATAAATGATTGCTTAGCTTGTTGAAGCAAGACTGTTTTATTGAATTCTGGTGGAAGCATCCATGAATGATGTATAAGGTCTCACTTAATTGGTCTTTTGGTCTTTCCATTGTCTCCTGAATTCACTTTGCTTCCTGAGTAAGTTTAATGAACTTGCTGTCCATAGAAAGCATTTATATTAATATTGCAACAGTGCTCAGAGGCCCAGGTTTGGACGGGTCCAGGTGCTATGCAAGCACACATAGGTTTGGACATGGGACCCAATAGCTATAATTTCTGGTTGCCAAATCTGTTACTTTAGTTCTGCATAATGTCGCACCTAGCTTAAAACAAAACAAACAAACAAAAATCCTTTGAAACCACATGGTGGTAATTACTACTCGTCAGCAACAAAGATGTTGAAATACGGAGCAGAGGAGGATTCAAGGAACTGAGAAGGTGGGGCCAGTAAAAGCAGTCTGGTCAGGCTTTCTCTGTTCTTGACTGGGGACTGTGCAGGAATAACTTCTTTGGTGTCAGCAGCTTCTGCGGGAATGGTAGATTGTTTTACCATTTCTGCAATCATCCAGTTCTCTTGAATACCACTGCATGGATGCGAGGCAGCCCAGCCTGGGTTACTGCCTGCACAGTGTGATGAAAGGCACAGGCAAAAACACGCTTCTAACGTTCAGCAAGTAGTAAGGGCTTGCTAAAACTCTTTCTCCAGCTTACCGAAAGAGTGGTGTGGAATGCGGAATTGTTGGAAAGGAGCAGCCAGCCCCTTACTTTACTGAGAGTGAAGGAGTTTTCTGTAGAGATGGAGACAGACCCATGAAATAGCTGTTGTGCTCATGCACTAACTGGGCAACCAGACCAGACAGTCTGTGGACACTCCAGCTTTGCGTGGTGGCACAGTACCAGGACCCTCTCGGGCCCCACAGCCGTATGGTTCTTGGAGATAGCAGCCTGGAATTCTTGTTTCCCAGACAACTGCTCCGATTCCAGGCAGTATTTGATGATATTCTGTATTTATTTCTCTAGAGATATAAATGGTAAACAAAAGCACTCGCAGGCTGCAGTTAGAAATATGCAAAGATGGAACAATGTGCGGGCAGAATTATTTATTTCGATTGGGAGATCTGATTGATGCGGTCACAGCCACTGCGATCACCCGAGAATACAGTTAGATCACCTGAAAATACAGTTAGAGAAGGACTTTTCAAAAAGTACTAACNCTTGGAGATAGCAGCCTGGAATTCTTGTTTCCCAGACAACTGCTCCGATTCCAGGCAGTATTTGATGATATTCTGTATTTATTTCTCTAGAGATATAAATGGTAAACAAAAGCACTCGCAGGCTGCAGTTAGAAATATGCAAAGATGGAACAATGTGCGGGCAGAATTATTTATTTCGATTGGGAGATCTGATTGATGCGGTCACAGCCACTGCGATCACCTGAAAATGCGGTTAGAGAAGTACTTTTCAAAGAGTACTAACTCATGAGAATTGGACTGTGTTCCTACTACTATTTCATTGCTGATTATGAGTGTAAACTTGGTCAAATCACACATTCACCCTGGACCTTGTCTCACTTTCTTGCTCTTAGACTTCTGTGCTTTCAGTTTGTAGGAATTCTATAGGTAAAATTGTGCCAAGTGCTGTAAAGTGTTTTTGAAATTAGTGGACAAAAACACTGTATCAGTGTAGAGCACTGTTAAATTATTTCACTCTGAAGTAACCATATCAAGAAGTTGCAGCAAATTTTGTAAAGACAAGGCTGGTCATGTAGTGGCTCTAGAATTGGATTATTTCACTAGTATGGCCATCTCAAAGGCCATCTGGCCCTACTGTTAGAAGGACTTTAAAATGAAGCTCCCTGCTCGGTTGGTGTGCAGCCATTCTGAGTTGTTTATATCTAGGTTTACATGAAATTTGTCACTGTGGGGAAGAAAATGGATATGATGAAAAAGATTTTTCCACTCTGTTGTGATGGAGCCCCTACAATTCTTCAAACCCTGATTTTGCATTCAGAAATGTGTTTTCTGATTTTTGTAGCTGCAGCTGGAAATTTTGCAGAGAACATGTCTTATGCCTGTTTCTACCTTCCTGCCTCAAGTGAATTTGATGAAATACTGTCAGTTATTCCCTTCTCCATTGGATTTATTTTCTCATTTAGGCTAAGCAGTTTCAGTGTGCTCCACAGTTAGATACATCTAGCAGTCATGGTAGATTTATGTCCGCTTTTTCATTTTTGGCTTATATGGTTCTTGTTTTTTTTTGTTTGTTTGTTTTTGTTCTATTTCATTGTTGTTACATGAAGAGAGAAGATGGAAAAACAGAAGACAATATTGAATTCTGACTTCTCACCCTGATTTTTATTAGTTTATATCCTATTCCCTAGAAGTGGGATGTTTAGAGTTAACTCCTGATGCCTTCTGAAGAGTGTATGCATTTTCTTTGGATGTGACCTTCACACACTTTCTGATCAGATTTTCAGGTCTGCTTTTATGTTCTTTCTTCTGGTTTCAGGAGCAAATCTGAGTGCTAAATATGTGTTATGGAGCTTTTAATTTCTACCCTTTTACTCCCCATTTTTGTATTTCTGAAGTGTGACAGGTCAGGAGGTGCTTTGCTTCTGTACATAATAACATCTCTAATGTGAGGTGAATTATTTGATGTAGTAGAGCATGAAGCAAGACACAGTTTTCATACAGCTAAGTAAAGTGGTCTGGAAGGGGAAATAAACTGGTGGCTAAATTAATTTCAGAGTGAGTTCTAGTAAACTGGGTTGGTTTAGCTAGGGGAGGACCAGCCTTTTGGTGGGTCTCCCATATGGTACTTCTGAGGATCTACAGAGCAGCGCTTGCAACTTAAGAGATGAAAGCAAACCAGAACACTAGACCTGCCTAGATAGGAAACAAAACAAGAGCAGATGGTGTTATGGTGGGGCCTGGTTCCCTGTTACTATTTACAGCCTTGTCAAGGTCTCACTTCCTATTTTTACAAACCACTGATCTTTTGCAGAGCCTGCTTTGGCTATAAATCTCCAGTCTTACTTGGCTATTCCGTTGTTTCTGTACGATCTGCAGCCTACGTTCTGCCAGCTGCTCTCCAGCACTATTCCCATGGAACCAGCCCCTCAAAATCTTTTCCTCCACAGTGTGAGACAGTTCAGGCGTCTGAAAGGGCTGCAATATTAAGTTGCAGTGAAGAGCCTGGCAGTGAGCTGAGCTCCTTTGAACAGGGGTCCTGGCCACGTGGCAGATCCTGTCATCTCAGCTCAGTACAACTCATCAGGAGGTGCTGCAGAACTGCATAAATCTAGTTGCAGGAAAGCATGAGGTGGGAAGCAAAAGTGTGGTGTTACACTGAATATATGAAACTTAACAGATCTGAAAAGCCCTTTTGACTACAGCTGAATAATGCAGAAGTCTGGCAGGGTGGAATACCTTGCATCATTATGGGAGTTTTGTATGGGCTGCTGGAGAGCTTGTAAGACTCTCCGGAGACTCAACAGGTATCTCATGCAAAAAGCATACTTCTAAGTCAAATAAGACGTGTGTGGGGAACTAAAAACATTTGCATAACCTTGATGTGTCTATGTAGGAAATAGCTTCTACATCTGGTGAATAAAATACTGTGTAAACTTTCCATGATCAAAATATGACATTAACACAAAATGAATTGTAATTAATCTCAGTTGACTGATAATTACCTGTAAAATCTGATTAAAGGGAAAACTAAATTTGCCTGCAGTAATTAGTGTTTTGAAGCTAAGTCTATGCTCATGTAAATATGTCTAGTTCTTTGCGCTAATTTATCACCAATGATATTTATGAACATTTTATTTTATTTATACAAAGGTTATAGAGAATGAAGGACAAAATTAGAATAATGAATCTTTGTTTATTAACACAGAAACAGAACAAATATTGCATAGACATTTTATAGACTCCAGCATTACGATATTGTCAGAGAAACAGCATTTCAAATCTATTAGCATAGAAATAGGGTCATTTCCTATTACTTCAAATAGTTTTGCTTGCACAGGTTTGTCATTCAGCTGTCAGGAGAAAGGCAACAAAATTCATTGTGAATTGACCCCCAAGAAAGGACTGATGATTCTGTTATTCAAAGACAAATGGATTCTGAAATATTCACATAATGAAATTCACAGAGCAAATGGACTTTAATAGCTGAAAGGGTTTCATAAAGAAACATAAAATCACAGCTGGACATTCAGGGTGACTTTTCACTAAGGAGAGAAAGCAAGAATATTCCACTTCTTGATGTGACTGGAAGGAGTAGGACACACAATTCACCATTCGGATAGGTAATAGGTCCTTTACTCCATCTGTTTCTTTGTAGCACAAATTCATTAACTACATTGTCCTCCATCAAATTGTCTCAGGAATATTCCTATACCAGGAAAACTTTCTGGGTGTGATCATATCCCCCCTTATCCAGGGGGTTGGACTAGATGATCTCTAGAGGTCCCTTCCAACCTTAGCCATTCTATGCCATTCTTAGCCATTATGTTCAACACCAAAATGAGCAAGCTGTGAAGTATTTTGTACAGAAATCTCACAAACCACTACACAAAAATCTGGCATTCAAAATGCACCCAACACATGCTATAGCTAGGCAGCAGCTCGTTTATTCTGAGGGGAAAATGCACCTATCCTATCTCACCCATCTAAGCATGATCTTCATACTGCAAGATTTTATGGAAATAATCACGTCTTTGCATAAACTACCTGAATGCCACATGCATATACACTGCTAGAAAATGTTAAGGAACTTTACACTACTGCCCCATATGAGAATACTCACAGAAAACCATTCCTTTATTATATCCGTCACTGGCAGCATAACATATTCTGACCGCCTTTCCATCCTTCAAACAGCCCTCCCAAAACACACCAAGCTGGTTATCAAAAGCCAGTTTCCACATGCCATTCAGCACTGTGGAATCAGGTTATGTCAGAGCAAGAAATAAAAAAAAAAAGATCTGCCATAATATCTCCAAAAAAAAAAGCAAGTCACCAGTCCACTTTGCCCATGGAAGTCTTGGAGAGTGATACACGGTCTCTAATGCACTAAATGCCCTAGTGAAGTTAAATGTGTAAAAACAGACAATGACTTTATACAAAAATAAATTTGCACTGATAAACAAAAAAGAGCAGAAAATCCAGTAGAAAGAGAACATTTCTTGCAAGCAACTATTTTATCTCTGACTTGCTGAGCCTAGTTCTCAAAGGAAACATACAAGATATCTTTGAGGGAGGAAATTGGGGTCTAAAATGCAGTTCTTTTGGATGTTAGAAATACGGACTCGAGTCATTTTTATGTTGCATAATATTTTTTCCTATGCCTTATTCCTTGATAAACTCTTTCTGTTCTATCTTCTGTCCAGCTGATAAGGAAATGAGCCTTATCACCTCTCCCCTTGGTTGCCCTTCATAGCACTGTTCTGTCAAGTTGTTTAGCAGATTAACATAACTAAATGAAGCTCAGAACAGTGTGTCCTAGTTTGTACTTAACTTGAAGTTTTCTCTCTCCCTTTCAATCCAAATTGAATCCATTGTTCTAATAAAAGATATTCAATCTTCAAGTCATAGTAGTCTTCCATGGGTAAAAGCATAGTATTTAGGTATTTACTGCCTTACTGCTGGTATGTGCCTTCTGAAATTGCTCTCCTGTAAAAACAGGTGTGCAAAAACTGAAGTAAATGTTATTGTTGAAATAGGAATTGGAAGAACTTTCTCAATGTGGCTCCCTTTCTCTGTTTCTCATAATGGTAAGAATGAAGTTCTCCTGGTAGGCCTGTGCCATCATGGGCTGTTTATACCAAGTCAAACAGGAAAACTGTAGAATTTTTCAGCTACTCTCCAAATAAATGCAGTTCTGAATCAGATCCTTAACTCTGCCCTATTGTGCCTCAAGATTATAGTATTTATGGTAAATTACAAAGTGATCCCATTACCTTTGTTGTTACAGCATCTGTGTATGCCTAGTAAATCAAGGTGGACCAGAGTTTGATCTTATATAGAGAAACCAATGGAACATATATATAATTTAGGCTTGATTATATCTAGGCAGTCTCATCATTTTGAGCGTTTAGCCAAGTGAGAGGAGAATTTATCCAGAAATACTAATAGATAGTATGTACATATATATAGTGCCTGTATTTTTCAATATTTCATCCATGTGTTACTTTGGAAGGTTAGACATGCAGTTTACAGTGATCAGAGTCTGGTTTGACTATTTAGGGGAGTTGCAGTTTGTAACTGAAACAAGTATCATATGTAGCTCTGGGTAAATATTTTCAGACGTCAGAGATTATGATTACGGATCCTGAGCTGATCAGATTAGTCTTCAAAGTGGACACTTCCATGCTCAGATGTTAGCCAAAATTCCAAGTTGAAAGACAAAATTTTATGTAAGTAGAAGATAACTGTCTTTTAGGATTTCCATCCACTAGCGTTAATTTAGCTTACTACTGTTTTACAGACCGGCTTACTTAATTCTATAATAAAATTAATATTGAATTTGAAACCAGTCAAGTTGTGCATCTGTGGAACTGTGCTGTTCTATTTTTATTACCTTCAGTTTTCCTTCCTTTCTTTCCCATATTCAGTCATTTCATGAGGTGCAAATAAAAATGCGTTTGTATTTAAACCAAGGTGATGCATGCAACTGTGAAGCCAGCTTTGACTAGAACCTTTTGCAATAGGAATGATGCAGTGGAAGCTGTTTGACATGTACAAACCGTAGCAAGTGCGTTGTAATGGAACCTTAGTGGCAGACTTTCAGGCTACAGCATTTGTACTCATTCTGGGATAAGAAAACATGTCCCATTCATTTTGTTTTGCAGAGCGGGAGGTGAGCTTGAAGTCCTAAAAACACATTTTCATGTTTCCTAGCTGTATTTCTTTGCAGCAGTTTCTTTGATACTTAATCATATTTAAAATCCACCCATTTTGTTGTATTCTTTCAGAACCGCTGTGTCAGTTGCTCACAAAAGCACAAATGTTTTTGGCCGTTAGTTACCAAAGAAACTTTTTTCTCTTTCTAACATTTACTTGCATCCTACTCTGAAATAGTCATAAAATTGCATCTCTCTTTAGTTGGCTCTGTGGATAATAATTGAAATCAATCCTGAAAAGCTGAACTACTGGTATCTCCCTTGGCAACCTAGCCCAATGGAAATACCTACAGAGATTGTTGTCTATTTAGAGAGCAGGGAACATGTCCATATTTTGCTCCAGCAAGTGGAATTTAGGCACTCTAGAAATGTTGTGAAGAAGAATATCTGAAATGCTGAATCAATAATCTCATGACAGTTTAGTTTTACCCCAATACCACTGGTACAACCTAGCTTCTGTAAATAGGACTGGAGTTCTTCAATGTCAGCAGGTTGCTACTCTGGCACATTTCCACCTCAAGGAATTGTTTGTCACCAGTTTTGTAAACACAGTGAAACCTGTGTAGCAGATCCAAGCTTCTTCTAGTCAAAATTACTTAGAAACCTGACACCGAGGAAAAGGGTAAAAAATTTGCTCCCTCTGGAGAATCTCTGACAGTAGAAATTAGCCATGATTTAAGAGATTGGTGACCAAAGTTTCATGAAATACAAGCCTTCATTGAAACCTAGTCATAGTGAGCTCTCTCCAGCATCAGGCTGGTGTTCATAGTTCATATGTCCTGTTGCTGAACATAAGGGTTTCATATGGTAGGGTGGTACTTAGCAGTTTACATGAAAGATAAGGTCAAGAACCTTTGTCTAGTTCTGGTGAAGAACCAGGGGATACACACAAAATGACACTTACTCCAGTCCCTTGGAGGCATGTCCTACAATGGTGTAACTGAAATGCACCAAAACTGCCATTTATAGGTAAACCTTCTAATCAGAGTCCTGGAAAAGGTAGCTTTGAGAGCTATGTAAACCTGCAGTTTTTCAATGTCTTTTGAATGTCAACAAATGCTTTTGAATGTCAATAGTTTAAAAAGGCATTTGTAGAATCAGATGGGGAAAAAAATCTCTTGTCTCATGTTAACCCCCCCAAATTACAGGGTAAAAGGTACAAAATGAAAATTGACAGAAACTGCTGGGTGAATTGTTCTATGGACAACTTAGGGATAATTCCATGGTTATTTAGTAGAGTGAAGGATGCATTTCTTTTGATGATTAATATCAAAGATCTGGTAAATATCTAACCAGATTAAAAGATCTGCGGTTATTATGCACTGACTAACAGGGTTTTAACAATGTTCTCTTTATGCAGTGGGCATGTGAGTTTTCTGGCACAGGGAGGAAGAGAGATTTTTTTTCCCCCTCTTAGTGTTGAGACATAGCTCTGATTACTGAGGCTGATTCTTCTTTTATAGAAGAGACAAAAACAGTCAATGATTCAGTCTATTAAAGCTGAACTGTACTGAAATGACTGGTGATTCTGTGCTGGAAATCAGCAATGGGCTACTGCTTGCATTAGAATAAAACCCAATCCTGATAACATCATTGATTCGAAACTATCCAGTCTACATCTTTAACATTCCCAAGAAAAATGAAAGGAGACCTAATTGCTGGACTAATCAACAGAGACTGAGCTTCTCTCCAGCAAACAGATTATCTTCAAAAGAAAGAAAAAAATAGCTTAAAAAATGGGAAAGAAAAAACTGAGCAAACAGATAAGAAAGATATATAGAGAGGACTCTAAAATGGAAGCTCTAACAGCAGAGTGTCAGCAAGCTTTATGCATTTCTGAGGCAAGAATCCAGGTAAGATTAAACCACTTAGCTTCATAAGGAAAGGGCAGAGCAATCTCTTCCTGGCTCTGACAACAGAAGAAAGAGGCGTGAAGATGCGAGCGCTCTAAGACAAGCTTGCATAACTTTCAGTGCTCGTATTCAAGTGCCTATTTTGCTCACAATTTTTCTACAGTTGTATTTTGTGTGTCACTTTGACCCGAATAACCTGCGGGCTAATCAGGTGCTTGAACCACCGGTTAAAAAAAATAAATGGCCTAGCAAGAAAGCTCGGCGAGATGTATTGAATGAAGGCGGGCAGGAATAATGCACGTCGTCACGAATGTGGAGGAGAAGCTCGGTGCAAGCGGACGGCCCTGCAGCCCCGGCCGACTTCAGTCCGTGCCGGCTGCTCCGCCGCCGCCTCCCGCTCCCCGCGGGAGCTGCGGAGCTGAAAGGGCTGATGCTGCTTCTCGCCGTGGGAGCTTTCAGGAAGTCTATTCAGCATAAACTGTTCCTCTCGGCTGTTTCAAGTCTCCGAAGGAGGCGTGATCAATGACAAGTCAGGGAGATGACAGGTTTCCTAATTCATATCGTGTCCAGCAGCAAGCTTAGTATTGCCAGACTACTGATTATAAGCTCTGCTTGGACTTGACTGTCTTTTTCTTTCCCTTGAAATATGCAGATCGTGTTAAAAATGGAGGAATTATTCCATACCTATGTCCTTAGTAATGTTTTAGAACAATAAAACTGAAGGAAAATCTTCCTAATACAGAGCTGGATTCTCAGTAGAGGGAATTCAGCTCTAATGTTTGTGGACGTGCTCTGGACTGTCCCAGATGAGAGCCTGGCCCAGAAAAATGACGTTTTTCTTTGCATACTATCCCACTGCTGTGCTTTAGCTGGGATTATCGAATTGTCTGAGGGAGTTAGGGGACTTCATTAGGTCTTTAATTTCATTTAGGCATCTTGGAAATGCCAGACATAATTAGTGCCTTTTCTTCCACTGTGGGCTGGACAGTCTTTTATTTCCCCCCTGCTGTGCAGGTGAATTTGCAGAATGGGAGAAGGTGGTAGAACCCCAGTTCTGCTCCTTCCCCTTCCACAGGTGGCAACATCAAACATTTTTTCTTCTCTTTGCTGCAATTCCAAAAGAAAAAATGAAAAATGGGTCTGAAGTCTGGGGAAAAATTAATAGCTTTGAATCAAATTGACCATTTTGTTTTCTGTCTTGTGTGGCTAATATATCTTTGAAAAAAAAAAAAAAAGTTACAAGGGGATAGTTTGGGTCATTTTATTGACATCAGAAGGAAAAGAAATCAACTATGTATTAATTGTCAGAATCTCTTCGTTGTCCCTGGTGCTA
Organism: Crypturellus undulatus; assembly: GCA_013389825.1. Lineage (NCBI taxonomy): Eukaryota > Metazoa > Chordata > Aves > Tinamiformes > Tinamidae > Crypturellus > Crypturellus undulatus. The sequence goes on along the minus strand of VWPW01017937.1, from coordinate 137,778 downwards.
GAGAAGTGTTCCGTCTCTTAAGTTTTGGCTGGCTCTAGATGTGCTTTGCCCCTGCCCATCAGGACCAGACTTCTGGCACATTCAGGTCAGTGACAAAGCTACTTTCCTAACACCAACACTTCGCCCAGACTGCACAAAGACAGGTCTGCACCTGCCCCCATGTAGCAGGGTGCGGGGCTAGAAAAAGAGGTCTTGTTCATTTTTCTGCTACAGTCTGAAGCTAAAAGGTATTGAGGTTGTCTACAGCTAACAAAAGTTTCCTGCACTCCTTCCTAGCTTTATTCCAGCTGTAGCTTTATAAGCTGATGTTCCAGGTGAGGAAAAGAAGCTATTACATAATAAGTTGTTTAAAATTTAAGCTGGTAAAATTCTTGAATTTCTTGGTATGATGTCATGAAAGAACACTATAGCTATCTCTCCTTTTGATTATGTATCTACTGCTTGAGTAAAAAAAAAGTTAACCACATGAAGATCCATTTAAAATAATATCCAGATAAATTACACTATTTTTCTTTAATCTTGAACCAATACTTTTATAGAGACTGTTTCATTAATATATTATCTCTGAAAGGTAACTAGGTTTGTTGGAGTTGAAATAAGACTAAATGAGTCAGCTATTGTAGTTAATCTGTTAAATCACAGCACTGATGCTCTAAGTTTGTGAAATAATCTTCAGACTAATGAAGAAGGGTCAATCATGCATTTTTACTAGAAACAATCTGCTATTAATTGTGTCACAGTCAAGGTAAGGTCAATAAATGCTGCATTGCTTATGGGCTAGGACAGTGCCGGAAGATAAGTCATTTTTTCCCTAGATTTCAAATCTGCATTTATTAATGTCTAAATTCTGCAGTGTATAGTCTCTCTGGATAGCTCCCATTGTTTGCAGAAATATCACTGCCTGTTTCATCTAAAAGTGACCCATTGCTGAAGCAGTTTGCTTAGTCGTGGACAAATGGTGTTTAACACTGTGGTACATCTGGGAATCATTCAGCTTCCACAGACCCCTCTGTGACTTCAGGGTATTGAGCAACTTTTGAAAAATGTATATTATCCACAGTGCCACTCCTCTGGCTTGTGGTTCACTGGTAGATGTGGACACTGGGGGAATGTTTGTGATAAGTAAGATCTGCCAAATGTTGAATGGGAGGGAGGGAAATGTTAGCTTTTAGTATCCAACATTCTGGTTGATGTCTCAAGGGATAACAGCCAATGTAGAGCCATCTGCTCTGCTGTGCACCCCTGAACCGCTGTGGAAAAGGTCTAGGCGGATCAGGAGGACACTGGCGATAACAGTGACATTGACTACGTTTGAAAAGGGCAGGCCACAGTTTGGTGCAAGAAGTAGAGGGAAAAAAACTGCCCATCTCAAAAGGGAAGAGACACAAGAAGCATACATGAAATGCTTGAGTAAAGTAGACCTCATCACATGTTTTTTCTGTGTTAAAACCTTTGTTCAGAGCTTGAATTCATTGCCTTTGTTATGCTTTTTTGTATAAAAGAAGATTTGGATAATCTTTGGCCAAGATAATTGTTTGTGACCCAAGGTTAGTAAAATCTTCAGAAAGGAAAACGTGAGGGTGTCAGGCCCCGTTAGCTTCCGTGAGCAAAGGGTACCAGGAGTGCCCGCTGGGAGGTATATTCAAGTGAGAGAGGAATTGAATCATGGCCTGGTAAACAGCAATATAGCATCTCACACATTTGGGGAGTCTGTAGGGGGACCTAAGTTGCACCATGCCTTTATTTGTGATTATACTTGAGAAATATTATTTTTGTCTAATAAGAATGCTGAAATATTCTCTTTAAAGAAAGAAAGTAAGAAAGAATGAAAGAAATATTCATTTTTTTACATTTCACCTGAGAGAAAAATGAACTGAGATGGCCAAATAAAAATAAAATAAAATAGTAATAGAGCCAGTTGCACAGAAATGAGGGTATTTGCCATGCTCCTAGCTCCCCGAGGAATGCTCTGCTTGGCAGGTAGACATTCTGGGCTCAGTATTTCTCAGTCTCGCTTATTGCAGCTGCGTAAACAATCAAATATTAATTTGACTAGGAAAACAAATTGTCCGTGTGATGAATAAGACACTCAACTGGTATGTGAGGGAACAGGTTCAAGTCTCATCTCTGAATCTGTTAAAGTAAGAATTTTTCTAACCTCCCTCTGAGGTGTTGATCTTTGTCATGGAACTATGTATATATTTTTTTCTCTCAGTGTTGCTGTCTCCAATGGTCTTTTTTATGTTCACACCATTCTAAACATAAACTGCCTTTCCTAATGAAAGCTTCATCAAAATTATCACATACCACTGAAAGTGTTGTTTTTCATCATGAGATATTGTCAGATTAAACACTTTTATTTGAAAATTTATGACTATCTGTTAGGAAATACCTCTTTGAAGGGACCTCATATGAAAGAGGAAAGATGAAAATGAAAATGAGCCCTTTAACTCCTTTTGCCTTTTATGTTAAGTATTATATTGCCTTTTGCATGTTGCCAGAGACTTTGTTATCAGGAAACACAATGTGGTCCCCTTCTCTGTCCAGCCATGTCATTAGTTGCTATTACACAGCCAAACACACCATTTGCTGCCTCAAAAGAGCTCACCAGCCAAGGTAGTTTATTAACCTAACTCAAAAAGTGAACCCTAAGATCAGGTATCCAAAAATTATCATGGTCAGTGCATGGATATACTTTAGGAAGGGGACAAAACTGTTTTATTGCTTGATTAGTTGGTTTTATTGTTCAGGAGGGGAAAGGAATTTTAAAATAGAAATTTTAACATGCCAAATTAGCAGGATGAATTAGCTTCTCATATACGTTCAGGCTTACCTGTGCTTGACATTCCAGTCAAGTGGAAACAGAATGCACACACTTGTCTATTCCTATGTTTGAGATGTTTGCATCTTTGGTTTTCATCTGTATTGGTTACGGTAAGGTTACTAATCAAAGATAATACCCAGGACTCCGTCATCTCCCATTTTTTTTCTCATAATTCCCTCAGAATCTGTGCGTCTGAGAATAAGAGGCAGATGAGACCCAGCAGTGATGTTCTGAACTGAGATGATGTGTTTCGAAAACTAGGTCTAATTGTTGCTCCATTTCCTGTGTCTCCTCTTTGAAGTTAATGAGCTGGCATGGGAAGAGTGGCATCGGCTGCTACTTTTGCTGCCTGCTTCAGCTCATCTAAAATTTTAAGAGCAGCTAAGACACAAGAGAATTGTTCTTGAGATCTCCGTTACGTAAGAGACACAAGATTTCCAGTTATTCCAGAAGAGCTCGGACTCTTGTTGTCATCACTTTTAATGCTGTTGTAACAAGCATGCTCTATATTTGTCAGTATTGCAGCGACTTAGTGTGTTGTTAAATTCAGCGGCATTTGCCAAAAACGGTCATCCACTGAGACGAATAAACAAAGTGTGGGGTTTGCTTAGTTTTTCTTTCTTATTAGATTAAATGATTAAAAGCCAAGTCACATACACTTCTCTCTGAGCTATTTTAATCAGCAAACCTGCAGGAGCAAATGTATTACAGGGGCATCTGTTATGGGAGGATGGAAATGATCACAGAGAGGTTTGAGCCACATAAGCAAGAAGGATAAATCTGTTTCTTGATGCAGTCTAGTTACAGAGCTGCTCCCCATGGCCAGCCCCACGTTCAACTCTTGCCACTGGAGATACAGTAAGGGCAACAAGGAAAATTGTATTATTCAGGGATCCATCCTTAATTTTGTCACCCCTGATGATCTTTTGCCTTAGGAGAGGGTGACTTTGCCAGCACGAAGCATGCAAAATCTGCAAGTCATTCAGACACATTTATTTGCACTTGTCCCGCTTGTGCCCCTGGGCAGCTCATTGCGATCTCCAGAGGGTTCCTGGCAAGTCCAGGTACCAGGGCACCAGCCAGAGCAGGGACTGGAGAAGATACGTGGTGTCAAGAGAGGGGCTGGACATCCTTCTTTGAACCTCGCTCAGCGATAGCAGTGCTGGGGACCAGTGGGGCTCATTGTGTTGCTGTTTGCATCCCACTAAAGGCAACCCAGATGCCAGGACAGATGCTCACTGGTGAGAACCGTCAGGTGTCAATGTGAGGTCACTCAATGGGAAGCCTAGAGAGAAACATCACAGGGATGAGCGAAAAGGAGCATTAACGCTCCTCTGCCTCTGGCCACCCGCCAGGTAGTAGTGGCAAAAGGATTTTTATTTAGTCATTACAGAGATGTTGGTCTCAGGGGTCCAGAAATCTTGACTAGAGTTCTTCAAAAAATTTGGAGAAACTGTGGCATTACTTTGCATTATCTCTTGGTATTCTTGATCTCCAGGTAGTCATTCAAATCACATTATCAAACATTTTTCTTACACCATGAAGGCTGAAAAATATATATCTTTAAGAAAAAAAAATCATTCATAATCACATGGTGAAAGGGACAGAAGCTTTAAGGAAGAATCAGGAGTTTGCCAATGCTGATGAGTAAATCCACATGCTCACAGCTCTTATTGAACTAAATAGGAGGTTTGGGAATTGAAAGGCTCTGGAAAGGAAAGTTTTAAATCATTAAATCCTTCTGATTTCTCCATGGGGACATATGTTTTTTAAAAACTTTTATTTACAGCCTTCTGGTCCTTTTTCCTCCCTACTCATCTTTGCTTACATGTAGTTTGGCATTACAACAAACTGTGCTACCCTTGGCTGAACACCGGAGCCCTCTACTTCCCCAAAAACTACTGTCTGGGTAGAAGCAGAAAGCAGCCGTTAGTGGAAGACGAACAACAGGACTGCTTCCTTAGGAAGGGTTTTACAAAATAAGGGTCTGTGGCTTTTATGGATTAGCAATTAGAGGAAACCTGAGGTTTTTTGCAGTGGTTCTCCACTGTCTTCACTTCTATAGCAGCTGGCCTCGATGCGCATCAGACTTATTTGGGAAACCTCAGCAGTGGCTAACCCTTTTGGTCCAACAGGTTTGCTGGTTGGCTGGAATTGGGAAAACCTATTAAAAATGAGATGGCTTCTGACAATCCGTAGACTTTGGGGTCGTTAGCAGACAAGGATAGTGACTACCTGTTTTTCTAGGAAGTTTACTGTCCTTGCTGGCATGTAAAATATACACTGTGATATAAATCTGAGAGCTGTTTCTGTATTCTGAGGGAGAAAAAGCTTGGTGCTTGTGATCTTGATGGGAGACCTGGGTGACCTGCACTGTCCTGTGTGGCCCTGGAGGAGTCAGGTCTCTTCATTCATTGGAGACGGTAGTTCAGTCTCTTTTCTTTTTCCCTGTACCTTGAGCATCCTTCAGGGAGAAGGACACTAGTATCTCAGTGCTTCCCAGGAATTTTGGAAGGACAAGTGTACTGGAGATCATGAATTGCCTGAGCACTGTTGTACTGTGCAGAGGGCATCTGTAGAAACTCATCAAAGATCCATTTGTGAAGTCCTTATGAATTACTTAAAGGGAAGCTAATATAGTTTAGCCTGACTAATGATTTAAAAATCAAATCAAATGCTCAATCAGATGAATGAAGTTGTGAAACTTTTTTTTTCTCTTTATTTTAATATGATTGGCTTCTGTAAAGCATTCCTAAAAGCAAGGAGTCCTTTTGCTGATTAATCTTATTTAGCAATCCCCACAGTCCCACAAGACTGAACTGATACAAGCTATTTTGTTCTGCTGTTTCAAAAGACAGATGAAGTAAGGAATTAATTATAATATTGATTCCAAATGAACCATGTTAGATTAAATGCTTTGTTCAATGCCAGGTAATTTTTTAAATATATTAAACAGTGTATTATTTACAATATCCACTTAAACAAGAGGATCCAAATATTTTATGTGACTGAACAAATGAATTCTGAAAAGTGATTGTAAAGCCTAAATAAGTAGGCTAGGCACAGTTCTGAAGGTTTTTTTTGCTTTAAAAATGAACATAAAAATGTGTACAAGAGCAGGCAAAGCATTCATCTAGTCTAGTGTTTTCTCTCATACAGTGGACAGTAGCAGATATCTGAGGAAGAATAAAAGAAAGGGTGAAAGTACAGTTATATTTTCTCACAGGGATCTCCCTGCTCCCAAATATCCCTGGAAAACTACTTCCACAACCAAAGATAGGTGTCTGTATATTTATCCATCTATATTGTTGTTAGTATCAGTGGTATTGCTAGAGGTTTACACTACCAAAGCAAATGCAGTGTCTAACTTTTAGGTTTCCACCAAGAAAATGCCATTTGGTATATTTCGGATCCATGGGAAATAAATAAAAAAAGGAGATTTTTTTATTGTATTATACCTCCACAAGGCCACGTGTACACCTTTAACGGGAACCAGAATATAATAAAAGCCAGGAGTGCAGGAGCTTGTCAGTGATAAAAATCTCACATCAGGATTAGGAAGAAGAAATATAGAGCAGTTTGCTGCTTTCTTGCGTTTGAAGATTTCTCTAAAGAATGTGAAGCGTAGATACAAAATGTTTCTGGCTGATAGAGATGCTCATATTGTTGCTATGTCTTGCTGATATTTTTCGCTAAACTGATATATTTTAAAAACATCTAGGGTTTGTGTCCTCCAGTCCTATCAGTTTTGACTCTCTTTAAGCTATAGAAAATGAAGCTAGATCAGTATCTCTGAGCTGAAGAGACTACTTTTGATTGTAGAATTTTAAGCGGTAGCCAGCATCTCAGGATTGTCACTGCAGCTGCTCTTAATGCATGGATCTCTTGGTCCTAATTCTTCCTCTGCCTTCCAATGAGTCAAATGTCTAGTGTGTTGCTAGGTTGAGATATTCTGAGAAAGATGCCACCTAACAGGAGATGGAAAAAAAATTAAAAATTTGTATTTCTTCCAGTTCCCTGTTGCTTGTGCTCCTGACTAATCTTAAAGTGTGAACTATAAGTCCTGAATATCTTGACTAGAAAAGTACATAAGAATTGTGAGGAAGACTCTTGGCTTGCAATATATTTTTCCTGAGTCTGTGAGAAGTTCCTAATGGAAAAGAATCAGAGGCATCCTTTAGAGAGAGTTTATGTGCTGCCAGATAGTGAAAATGAGATTGCTCCTACAAGGCAGTTCTCTCAGGAAAGAGAGGTAAAATCCTGGAGCTCAGTAGACCTTCACTCATAACTACATTTTGAAATTTTCTTAGCCATTTTCTGGATGAAATGTCACCAAATCCATTTTCTCTGTGATGGTGACGCAGTGGGATTGCTCTGTGCATACTCATTACACTTCAGAATACTCGTGCATAAAAAAGAGCTCGAAGTCAGGGTGAATGATAATGTTCAACTAACCTTTTTCTAGCTTAATTTCAATTATGTCCAGTGTTGAGAAAAGTTGCAGGTCTTTTGGCATCCTTTTCCCTGGACAGAATGATGGAACTCTTGTCTGCATAGATAAAGGCAATGGCAATAAATTCCCACTCTACAAATGAAACATGTTTATTCTATGCTAGACTTTCACTGCACAGCTTGCTTTTTAAGTTGGGTATACTAAAATATCTTATATGATATTTTATATGATATGATAATTTAAAGGGTCTTTTTTTGCATTTCACTTTTTAAACTGACAGCAAAGGACTCTTACATAACTTTTCATAGCTTCCTTTTCAGTATTAGAAATACCACATGGATAGGCAATCTTGGCATTGCCTTGAGGCGTAAAAGATCTTGAGTTCAGCTCCCTCTGACAGGAACATCCTATGTGACTTTGGGCAGTACAAGTTTGTAATAGCCATTTGCTATAAACAGAGACAATCAAAGATTGATGACAAGCCATCAGTTTGCAACAGCTTTAATGGGTTGATTATCATACAAAATTTGTGAGTGCTTAGAATGCATGTGAAGATCTGCTTAGAGAGAGTTGGGAAAAAAAAAGGAAAAAATCGAAATCTTGTAATCATTAATCGAGGGCAATTGCACCTTCAAAGAGCTCTCTGCAGAGTGGTTTGCAAGTCTGTGGAGTGAATCTGGATTGAGAGCTTCACCTAATAGGAGGGGAAATGGCCTCATAAAATATTCTGTCCAGGGCTTCTGCCTCTGCAGTAAACTGATAATCAGGGAACCATATGCTGCATTTGGTACTTAAACTGAGATAGCCGTCATTTCCACATTTCCACCAGTAAGAGTAGTAGAAATAATGTAATATTTTGCATGTAATTAGGAAAAACGAATTGAAGGAGTGTATCGTTTTCACATATATGACAATTAGAAATGCACCAAACTGCAATTTATGAGCATCTACGCTTTGCCATTAGTCATCTTACTTACTGTCAAGTAAATGTGTTTTTTTCAGAATTCCTGTGAAATTGCAATTACATCTAGAGAACAAGTAGATTAATTTCGTCTTCACGTACCGTATAGATCTTTCCAGAGGCATGCTGTATCCTTGCCCTTTCTGCTCCGTTCATGGATGATTCTGAATCCAGTGAGATAGGGAGAAGGGTGTTCTTTGCTTTCTTCAAATCAAAAGCTGAAATCATATAACTTTACTTACTAAAGAAATACCATGTTTCCCCCTGCCGCCGACTATCATGGCAACTCTGAGCAGGCAGAATGCATCACTTTTATTGGCTGGAACTCGTGGCCTAATCCAGCAACCTTTCCTCCTCTTACAAAAAGCAGTGCAATTTAGAAGAGAAAGGGCTATAGGATCAGGCTATGACAGATGAAACAATCGAATTCTTTCATGAGATAAAGGGGATAATAAATCATGCCAGGGTTAGCATTTGTTTTTCCCTTTTGGGAACATGTGCTTCCAGAAAAACCCTCTCCTTTAAAATGAGTGTGGCATATATACATATATATATAGTTCCTCCTTTGAAGACTAGTTGAGATTCTTTGATATTAGTTAATAAATTCAGGTAGTGCTTGGAGAATGTAAAGAACCATACTTAGCATTTGCATTCAACACACAAAACCTTAATACATATATGACCATGCACTAGTGGAGTCAATATTTATACTGTAAGGCAGCAAAAAGTGTCACAGCTGTGATCATATTTATTGCAGACTCTGGGAGGGACGCAGTGATTGAGGCAGGGAACTTCAAGAAAGGAAGGGTTTGTATTATTATTAAAGAAGCTGCTATGGATAGCTTTTCCCTGTTAGGAAATTGTGTGGTCCTTGTTTTCCACTTATCAAGAACTGACCATAGAAGTGTTTTATCTGTAGAAATCCTGAACGTCCAGAAATGCAATTGAATCCAGAAGAGTCATGATCTATAACAATAAATAATAATAAATACAAAACCGCCTGTTTCAGAAGAGCTCGTCTTTGGATGCCTATCTATGGTTTGAGTTGCAACGTGCTCTCAAACAGCCCTGGCCATCCCATGTAGCCATGAACAGGAGTTTGAAGCAGTGCTGAAGTGCTCCTTTCTCCCTGAGACTGGGCCTACTGCGAATATGTGCTTGCAAATAAATAATGTAAATAGCAGGAGGATCTAGATTTCAGACCATGCTTAGACTTTATCTGAGCGTATAGAAATAGGAAGCTTTGAAGGAAATTAATAATTATTTAAAGATGACAAAGTGGTGAAAGTGAAAATGGATGGTTGGGTGGTGCAGAGTGAAAATGGATGGGTTGCAAACTGGACAAAATTAATTAGTGAAATTAGTGAAATGAATGTAGCCACAGAGGGAAATAAACCTTGTGAAATCCATGAGATGGGGCTTTAGGCAAAAGGATGCTGTGTGACCAGGGATATGGTGTGGCATCCAAGTGCACACAGGCCATGCAACCCTGCTGGGTTAGTATGGAGTTAGTATAATTTTCAGTTTAGTTTTTGTAAATATCCAGTGCTGATTTGTATTAAAACATCCTAAACTTGGCTGGAGTATTTAGAGGCAAAATACATTAGCACCCATCTGTAACAAATGCGTTCTGTATTCAGGTTATTCTTAGGGTGCTTTGGAGAATCAGCTGGTAGTGGGTATTTCATTGGACATGTGGAGATTTGTGATTTGCGGTGAAGGACAGACTAGCCATGGGTTTGAGCAGATGGTGGTCATTACTTGTGCCAACATGTGACTGCATTTAATTATAATAGCAGTGCAGGGGCAGATTATTTTGTTGGGCGCTTTACATATATCTTCATAGTGAAGTGAGTGCATTAGAAGGAACTGTTGCATATATAAATTGTAAGAACTGCAACACACTCATTTTACTCGTGTCTGCATGATGCAATGTCTGATATTGGAAAGTTGTGGTCTTGCACATGTTTTCAGAAAGATCCTTAGCTTGAGAGCAATAGATGTTCTTCTCAATGTGCCGTGAGGATTTAATGCATTTCAGTTTGATGGAAGCTACATTTTTGCTTGAATTCATGAAGCAATAGAGTAAACTCTGGTCGCACATAATAAATATACCTGAACACCTTAAAATACAAATATAGCTCACCATTTTAAACCACATTATGAGGAATTGTCTGTGCTGCAATATGATTCTGTCTTGGAGACCACACTGTTTTATGTTTATATGCTCTCACTGGTCATATTTTCAATTTTTATGGGTTATTTTATTATTGTTTTGCTAATGACAGTCAAGCCTGTTTCTTTCTCTCCCACAGTGCATCTTCAGCAACAGAAAGTGTGGTCTCCTGGCTGTCAGTTTGTGGTTGTGGAATAATTTTTAGCAATTAAATACAGTATTGACTAAATTGTTCCTTCTGTTCTGTAATTTCTCTCACTACACTCTGAATGGGGAACAAAAAAAACAGCCACAAAGAGCACAAATTATAAAGAAGAGAACTGTGTAAAATTACTCCTCTCTGACCCCAGCTTCTAGATGCACCTTTCATCTTTCAGTCTCAACAACATCTTGCGGTCAGCAACCTGTACAGCTCCAGTAGAAAAATAGATACCCCATGCAGCAAATACTGCATAAAATGAGTATAGGTGGAAGCAGTATTGCCTTTGCTGATGTGCTTTGGTGTAAAAACCAGAAAGAAGAGTTGTAACTCTTAGCTTAGTGGTTTGTGCCATTATGGTGTCTGCAATGCCTTAGGTAGCCATGTGTGGCTTGGGAAGAGGTTTGCTCTGATGTTCATACTTGGATGTATTTCCCTTATACCTAAGGGAAAGTCTATCTGCTTTTTCCGATACTTCTTGTCTCTGCCTATTTCTGCATTAGGTATTAGGGCTTGATTTCTCCTGGGCCTAGTATGTACTTTTAATGCCAGATGAATTACAAAGAAATCACATGAAAACATCTGTATGTATTTTTTTCTACATGTAAAAGCTCATTTTGCTGTGCATGTTTTTCGGACTGCTTTCTAAATCAAGTTGCTGTCTCCTTGTCGTGATCATTGTTGTCCACCGATGTTCCAGGAATTGGTGTTTGATTTTAAGCATTTACATATATCTTTTGTTTTCAAAATAGTGATTCTATCCTTGTGTGTTATACCGGCACCTTATTTTTCACCATATATTTGTTAGTGGATACTAATAGGGAGTAATAGGGAGTTCTTCTTCATCCATTGCATGATTCAAAGACCTCTGAGGTGGATTTTCAGGTGTCCTCAAGTTATAGTGTTCCTTTATCTTTAGGGAATTTCTGTTGTTTGATGTTAAAGCCTCTGACGCTTTTATTGTATCTGGGATGGATGCGAAGTGAGGAATTTCAGCTTAGCATGCAGTAGATTTTGCCTTAAAGTTCGGTGCAGCTAGCTGGGGAGAGGAGAGGAGCGCCCCCAACTAAGAGTCTGTGGCTCGTTCTGGCACCAGAGTGAAACACAGAGGCATAAGTGGGGCCAGCCTAGAGGACTGGGAGTATCATGTTCTCCTGCAGAGCATTACTAGAGGTAAAATAAAAATCTTCCTCATACACACTTGTTTTAATTGCATATCTGGTAGGGAACTTTACCTCAAGTTACTTGGTGAAGTTCTCTAAACATTTTTGCTTAAAAACTGTGAACACTTTTATTGCAGTGCATATTAGTAAAAATAGGTTTTTGAACCATCAACATTTTGCTGCTGGGACATAAACCTAGTGGTAGCTGGAACACTGGATATTTGTTTTCTAAGACGTGTTTGTTTTAGCTGAGTCAAGTTTGTCTTAGATGTAGCTGTGAAATCCTGTGTTGTGCTGGATCTTATCACAGTTTGCAATCCTTTTATTAAACTGAAGTAACAAAATTTACTTAGACCTAACAAGGGGATCATTTTATTCTTTGAAGCTCAGTCTGCAACTGACCTTCACTTAACCATTTTGTATTATATAAATATTTTAAGTGAGCCATGCATCAAGATTAATGTACTAGGTGTCTACCAAATCATTAACACTGCAGGATGTAATGAAGTTGATGTCAGGGCTTTCTTATACAGGGTTTGTTATCATTAAGATACAGTAATCATTTTATGTAAATGTGAGAGCAGAATCCCATTTCCTCTGCATGTCCCATCTCAAACAGACGTGCTATGTTAGGAAAGGTAAGCAGTAAGGTAGTAAGTCAGGCATGATTTATCTCACAGTGCTGACTGAATTCTGATTAAATAATGTACTTCATCTCCTCTCAAGGAGATAAGGATTTACCTTATCTTCCATTTGGCCTCAAAACCATAATCTGGATAGCTTTAAGACAGAGAGGAGACTTGTCAGAGTCAAAACCAAAGACTGTAAGGAGTACAGGCCAGGGAGTGATTCAAAACTCAAAGCTTACAATAAGACTTGAAAAGTCTAATCTTTTTCTTGGGGGAGAGGCAATAATTGAACAAGAACAGGCAATGGAATGGTACTAACCCATTGTCAGGGCAAACAGGTTAAGAATACATAGGGAAAAAAAATCCCAAATTTCAATGAATATCATTCATTAAATTTATTCATTTGGTTTCAGTCCCCACACTGGCTATGTTCTCGCTAGGAATGAGGTGGAAAAATTACTTGGAATGAGTGTTTTTGACAATAGTGAAAGGTTCATTTTGGCATTTTCTTTTGTTTCCATTCCAGTGAATCCCTGCTGGTGAGGACATTAGTCCATTTAATGAACATGAGCCATAATTTGTATTCAGACAGAAATTCTGTGTATTTGAACCCGTGCTCACACTGAGAAGACTTAGCAGCCTTCCTGCACCTCCCTGTGAGCAGCAATTACCCACCCAAACATTCACTGATGCTCCCCCGTTATCTCTGGCACCATCAGCTTCTTTCTCTTTTGCCTGCTATAAGTCAGCTTTTCTGAAGCTTCAAGGACATTGATGTGGATTGGTAACTGTTTTGAGCTGCTGATGATTTTTTGATTGTTTGGCCTTCTTGCAAATTAATTGAGATATTGGTGTTGATTTTCATGCTTAGTGGCATTTTTCTTTGTGTTGTACCTCTCGTCTATCTCAGGTACCAACTTTGCTGCTTCTGCTCTTAGGACCACTGGTGAAACTGCGGCACCTTAATTGTCTTCCTCCAACATAAACTGCTGTTATCTTTCCATTCTCTTTATCATCTCATTCATCACTGGCTTTTCTCACTCCCTCATATCAGCATATTTCAGTGATCCATATTAACAGTGAACTGTCTTAGCAATCACCTACCTGGGCTACAATGATTCTTTAGTCAGAACAGGAGACTTCTCTTGATTACTTTTTCCCTCTCTTTTATCTCCAGACAGTTTCTGGAGATGGAATATTTGGGTTGTGTCCTTGCTACTGCTGTGGTTTTTGCTCAGTCTTCACATTCTCAACTTCATTCTCAAAATGTCGTCTATGTCCTTCAAAATATCAGAAGGTCTCCTTCTAAGTTGTCAGTATATCTTTACAAGTATTTTATTTGCAGGGTAAAATATCAATATAACACTTTCAGGTGACCAAGTCCTTCAAACATGTCATCTGCTATTATATAATTTTTGAAAATAAAAGCCTGTGGTGGCCTAGCATCTAATAGGTGGGACATAAAGGAATTTCTAAAGAATTTAAACTTTACATGGATATGTGTTGTTGATGATTCTGCCTTCTAAATTGTCCTGTCTTTTTAAATAAATTGTCCTTGGTTGAGGTAAACTTTTTTTTTTTTTTACTTATTTTTGTGAACAGTAACTAACATGAGATTTAAATGATCAATTTATAACTATCTGAGGTTTATGTCTTATTTCATGGTGATTTATTTCTTATGTAGAATGTACTTTTACTACAAGTGACATTTCAATAGTGTATTGCAGTCCCTGGAGTCCTTGAACTATTTCCAAGCTGTGAGTGTGCTGGAGTCTAAGCCAGTTTGGAAATCTGTCTGTTGGGTTGATGGATTATAGTCTATGTAGTAAGCACTCAGCCTCCACAAGGTTCATGGCATCTTCACCTTTAAGTATCTAATTTATGTAGAAATGCCTATAAATTATTTAGAAGGGCAAGCTTGCTGATATCAGCAGTTCTGGAGCAAGTAAAAATGGTATGACTTTGAAAATCATTGGAAATGTTGGCAGATATTCAAAAATCCTTTGTAAGTTCAGGCTATTAAATATTTGAGAAATAAAGAAGCTTGTTTTTCTTCTTTTCCCTGAGATTTTCCAGTCATTCTTTTAGAAATTTATCAGATTGTTCTTGAAATAAAGTCCTCACTGATTCTGGAAAAACGTGCATATGAGAGGATAATAAATGTTCCATATGATGTAAACATAAAAGACCTTCTGTGTTGCCTCCTGGTTTATTAAGATCTGTTTCTGAAATCTCACATCCAACCAACAGTGTTATGGCTCGTTCATACTGGCAGGCACCTCCGTATCATTCAACACTTTTGCACTCCCAATCAGGTTGGCCACCTAATGCTCCTGGGTCTGACACAAAACCTTAGTCTAGGAGAGTGCTTGTTGGTGGGAGTCAAAGCCGTGCTTGGGAGCTCTTGGGCCAGACCATGTTTAATTACTTAGTATAGATGTACCTGGGCAGGGATCTGGTTTAGCACAACGTATAGCACATTTGGTAATGTGAGAGCTTGCCCTGGCAGCCTAGCTAATCCTACTGAAGAACAGCAAATGTTGACACCTCCGGTTAAATACCTACATCTGTATGATAGTATCTACCTGAATGGACTCCAGTGTTTTTCCCATGCTGAACCCCTAAGTTTTTTATTGTATCAATGGGAATTTGAAGATAACATTTTGAACACAGTGAGATAAAATTAACATATATTAATGTACAGGCTTATTAGAATTCACCTCAGAGGACAGAACAAAACCCAAATGCGCTATTACTACACTTGGAGTTTGCAAGATACCACCAAACAGAAGAACATTTGCAAGCTCTGACCCTCTCTCTTTCCTCCAAAACTTCCTCTCTCGCTACCAAGTATCCTTCACAGGCAAACACATTAGGTAAAGACACAAATGGAAAAAATACCCTGGTGAGTTTCTGTTTGGTTTTAAATGAAAATTAACATTGCACTGCTATGTTACCTGACCATCTCTTGCAGAAAGGTTAGGCTTGGATTAAAGAGAAAAAAATAAAAATATTGATACTGAGAGACTGGAGACTTCCTGAATCCTCCACTGACTGGCTGACTTGCTTTGCCCATTTTTATTCTGTTCCTCTAAATCTCTAGGGCTTGCCTGTGAAATGTGTGTAATGCGCTGCAGAAATCACCAGATCGGTACATCCAGGGCTGGGCTGTGTAGAAATACTATTTAACCATGTAGCTTTGTTAATGCAATGTGATGCCTAAACTAATAAAATGCAGGTGCAGTTTCATGCAGCTGTGCTGATTTTAGTTCTGGAACCTATTCAGATCTAGGACTACTTCTGCCCCATGAACCATTGCAAAAATTCATTAAGTTATTTGAACACCTTTTATAAAAAGAAATAATGCTTTTGTGGAAAATGAATACCTTTTTTCTTGATTTTGTTTAAAAACAGTACACCATATGCAGGCATTAAAATTTAGCTTTAAATTATAATTTTATATACAAGTGAGAAAACAAGATATACTGCAGGTAATCTTTTAACAGAATATGATACAATTTATTGATTTTCTTTAATCCTAAAATTCACTGACATAGTGGTGCAGCCTAATTCTTAACTTAGATCTGTTTATCTAAAACTTTTACGATTTTTTGAGAAGTCTAACTGAATTTTACAAACAGGATTAGATTTTTAACCTCTGAAATATTAGCCTGGAATGATTATGGGAGACTTGAGTGATTAGGGGAGACTGGACTTAAAGCGGTGTTCTGTTATTCTTGGTGACAGCATAGTAGGCTTCTTCCCAAGGGTGTCATGTGCAAACAGCTGCTTTCTTAGCATGGAATTGGCGGCTTATGATTTCTGAAGTTTCCTAATGATTTGGAAATCTAGTGTTTTTTCATGTAAAAGAGTCACTATAGGTCATAGCATCTGGTTTCTGTGTGTGAGCATGACTTGTAAAGCAGTTAGAAATATTCTTTATTTACTAAGGTAGGCAGAGATTGTTCTACCTGATTAGAGTTTGGAGCTATACTGAATGTTATTAATGTTTAAGTATGTGTGGTAGCCTATTGTTTTGCTTAAAAGGAGATATGCATTGTCTCTAAGTAATAATTTTATTTTAACCAGTAAACGTATGGTAAATGTAGCTGCTTTTTATCATGCTTATAAGCCAGAATACCACATAAGAATAAGCTGTTTTAGATGTGAGCCTGCTGGAATATGCTATCTTAAGATGGAATTCAATAGCAAATTATGGAGTTTCTTGAAGTACATCCAAATTCACATAAAATACGTTCATATTAACAAATTAGTTCTCCGACATTTTGTCAATTTTTGTCAGGAGGTAGAGGAAGACTCTGCACTTCCTTGCAGACAGGGTTGGCAACAGTGCTTTAACAAGTTCAGCGAATTTCATGGTTTTCTGCTGCTTTCTGTCTTGAAAGCACACTAATGAGGTTAAAACATTTCAGGTTGTCAGCACTGATTGGCTTAGCAGAGGCTTTAGGGTCAGCAGTGTTTCTTATAGTGAAACTCTTTCCGTATAATGTTTAGACAGTTTCTAACTCAAGAAGGTCAAAGCTTTGATGAGAATTTTTAAGTTCTGCTGTCAAGACAACCGGGTCTATGAAACTCAAGTTATTATCAGAATTATAGCCACCATAAGTAAATTGTCTTTTACTGTCAGAGGTGTACGGCGTACCTATAGCCTGCACCTCACCCTCACCACGCAGTGAAGCAGAGACCAGTGTAAGGACCGTTGTGTCCTTTGGATGCTGCTACATTTCTTCTCGTAATTGCCAATTTATCCAGTCATCCCATTGCCTCAACAGAAGGCTGCCTGAATTCAGAGGAATCCACGAATGAATGATCAGTCTGAGAAGGGATAATAGCTGGAAGAGGAGCAAAGAGGAGGTGTTTGTACATAAAGTTTTCTTTTCAAATAGCATCAGTTGTGCTCACTGATTTTTGTTTCCCTATACATTTCTTGGATGCTGCAAGAATACTTTCAGTTTTGTCTTCATTTCTAAGCATTTTTAAATGCTTTGATATGTGCTGGACTTTTTTTATTTTATTTTATTCTGTGTTTAGACACTTCCCTCAAATACAAGTAAGGACCTGTCTGGCTATGTCAGAGATGTTTTTCCCTGATAGCTACTATAACCAGTAAGTCACCACCTCTGTCTTGCACTAGCTGGACTTCTTATAGGGAGGAAGACAATTCAGAGTTACAAAACAAAACAAAAATAAAGGTTATATCCTAAGATGTGTGTCCTAAGACAGCATGATCTAAAAGAGATGACTAAACTGAGGTGTTTCTAGAAATGGTTAAACCCTTAGAGAACTCACAGTCCAATTAGAGAAGACAGTAGAGGATGTCATCCTCCTTTGACTAAGTGTTCATTTAAAAAGTTTGTAGGTATATGAAACTATAGGTATATAACATGTTTCTAAAATTAGAAAAGTACATTGTGAAAAATGAAATGGAAAAAGCAATCATTGTGAAGATGGAACAAGGAGATTTATATTTCACATTTAATTTTTAATCATTATCAATTTCATTAGGGTAGTGAAAATAGAATATCATCAATTGATATAAAGGGGTATTTTTTTCCAAAAATGTTGAAGTCTTTATTATGAAGTAGCACCTGTTACTGCAAAGAAAGTTATTAGACTGTATGTGCATGAAGTAATTCCTGTAGAAGAAATTAGATGAAGAGCCCATAATAAATCATATACCACAAGAGCATGCAGTTAATATCAAGATTAATTATGCACTGATTTGTAAGTCGTTATAACATAGCTAGCAATATTGAGGTTTAATTTTTCTCTAAAAACTGATGAATTCTGATATGGCTATTTAACTATTTATAAGCACCCTTGAGATGCAGGCTGAAGCAAGACAAGAAAGCATTATTACAATTTTGTTGGTTTGCCTTGTATAATGGAGTGGGTAAATCTACAATATCAATCATACCAACACTTAATTAGAGTTTCTGTTTTCTGACCCAACCTTGTAAACACCTCTTTGTTTTTGTGTTCTGAATTGGGTGGTAGCAGTTTGCTTTTACACTTCTGATAATTTTTCCCTTGTAATGGTTACAGTGAGCCACCACTTTTATGTGATTTATTAAAATGATTAAAAAGCAGGAAAACATGGCACACTTTCTGCCGTCCTGATGAAGCTTTATGAGATGTTTAATATGCTGTTTGTGTCAAATGTAATTTATATTCTTGAGTAACTGGTGTGTTAGAACCCATAATATTTTATTTCCCTCCCTGGTTAAGGGCCAGATCCATGCGGAGGTAAAGACAAGCTTGAGTCTGGCTCAGCTCCCCACACCGTGTGCCGGGAGGGCGGGTGGTGCAGGAGCTCGTGCACGGGGCGAGTGTCCTCACCCTGGGAAGGGATTTGAGCAGAGCTTGCTGTTTTCCTTCCCAAGACGGGAGAGATGCATGTCTGACTGCCGTGTGGCACCTGCAGGTTTAGGGAACCAGGATAATATGATACCTGCTGTGTTACAGGTACCCAAATTGTGTTTTGGGTCCCTTCCTGCAGGACCCATGTTCTGATTTACCAGACCATTCCTTATCTAGAAAGTGCTTAGACTCATATCTGTGCCTGCTGAATTCATACAACTTGAGCACAAGTTTAATTGATTTGTAAAAACAGAAATGAATCTCATTACGTTTTCCTAAGTCCTACAATTGTTCTGTCCTCCAGGACACATGACACCGAAGGAAACCATTGCCTCTGCCCAGGCCCTGCTTTCTCCTGTGCACACCTAGTTTACAGCATCCTGGAAAGAGCATCCTATCAGGAAGGAGGGAGAAAAGTCATAGTGCAGCATCATGCATTAACTGACAATACTGCTCCTTAATCAGTACGGAAAGGATATAGTGAAATATTAAGCAGAGCTATAGATTTTAGCAACTAATCATAATATACAGTGTTAAAATTGTATTTAGATGGAGAAATCAACATCACTCTAAGGCACACTCTATGTAGTTGCTTAATAAAACATAGACAGACAAGCACACCAAGACAATCATGTTTTAATTTTTTGGAAGTTGCTCCTGTTTACTATTGTTTTGCTTAATTGCACAAATTTCTCTTAAAAAAAATGCCTGGATATGCACATGCATGAAATTTTAAATTCAGAAGAAATACACACCCCATGCTTTATTGATCTAAGGTCTTGGCTTAAATTGTGCATACAAGCCATCTGCACTAACGCAAACACCATCCCTAATAGGTATGGGAAGTGTTTTTGAGGATGCTGATGTAAAGCATGACCCTGTTACCAGGCAGGCCAAACATTGCCACCTGCATCCACTCGTGGCCGAGCTCTTGACAGCATCAGGCTCCCTGCAAGAGGCTCGAGCCCTCTGCTGTGGCTGCTCTGACAGTTCCTGCGGCAGCAGAGGGAAACAGGTTTCCTTTCCCGTCTGCACAAATGTTTTAATAATTGATAATGAAAGTGGTAAGCTGGAACCAAACATGATATCCATTCATGCTGCATAACAGGCGCTAATAAAATATACAGAGATTGCATCTACCTGTGCAGGAGAGTAGCACACCCAACAGCGTTCTTCAGGCAAGGTTCAAATAGCCCTCCCCTGACCCATTACCTTTAATGAGAAAGCTCTGATTGCCAGCTGCGGTGACAGTTGATTAACAGTAACTGGCTGCTCTGGTTACTTGAAATGTTGCCCTTTCTTCCCCCTTGCTGCTTGTGCCGCAGATGCTGCTTGCGGGTACGAGTGTAAGACCAGCTGCAGTGCTGGAACATGTGTATCGTTATCTGGCCTTGGGGGTGAGATGGGCAGCTGCTGGCATGGAGTGTACTGTGCCCAGGGTGAGACTTGGCCTCTAGTGCAGGATAGAAATAAATGAAGCTGCTCCTTTGCTCTGCGCCCCAGCCAGCAAACTGCTCTTGCGGCTCTACTGCTCTGCAGCGTTCCTCAACTTTCCCAACTAGAACGGAGGCAAATGCTACGGAATCGGGCAAGAAACCACTAGGGAGAATGCTGCCAAGCACTGCCCCTAAACCAGCCTAGGGCTTCCAAAGTGTTGAATCAGGAATGAGCACTCTGGCTTTCAAAGACTACATACCTGTTTCGAAGCCCTCAGAAAAGATTTTTTTTTCTGTATATGAGAAGGTACTTTGGCTCTCAAAGGGAACCACAAGTAATGGAAGGAAGCTTAGAAAGTAAGGCATGGGATTTTATAGAGTGAAATTGAATGAACTCACGCACCTAAATGGCTTTTAAACTAGCCTTGGTTTCAATATAATTGCCGAGATGACCCACGGATGACCTAATAACTCCACTATTTTTTTCTGTAAGTCTCAGTTCACGAAGCGAGCATGTCTCATCTCTGCAGGACTGTGGAAAATGAAACTATGGGGAAAAGAGTAGCAGTGAAGCTTGCAAACCAACAAGAAGCCAGAAGGATATAGAAAACATGGGTTAGCGTCTCTGCTGACAGGGTTAATAAAGTAATGGATCAATTTCTGGGTTAGTTATTGGATCAACATCTGGATCGGTACCAGGGGATCCTGTCAGTGGGCTTCTGCCATGTGTGATTAGTCCCTTCTGCCTGCAGGGCAGCTCATGGAGTGACTATCTGATGGTGAGAAGGACTAATTCCAAGTCAGTAGACTGAGCTAGTAGAGGAATGGAAAGGTCCATGCAAAATAGTCTTTTAGCCATTTCTCTTGATTGACCTTTCCAACCATTTGGGCAACAGATAATAGTGCTGCTTTAAGAACTTGGTTTCCTAATGTGAATGCAGAAAATGGGCAATTGTTTAATAATTATGATGCGTGTGGCATGTGAAGTGTAGATGGTATAGAGCAATGTAGGCTCTAGTCTATGCTTGGTGCCAGCCCAAGTACGGAGCGTTCATGGGTTAGTCTTTCAAGGGCTTCTGGGCTCAGAACTCTTGTTGTCAAAGGATCAGTGCTGTGCCAAGGCATCGTTCATCCCTGTGGAGGATGATGGCTCCCTGCCTAGATGGCGGGATGGCAAATGTTCTCATTTCCCATGAAAAGTTGCAGGACAAAACCTCCTGGAATTTCAAAAAAGAAAAGTTATTTATGAACCTATAGCTGTCTTTGCTATATGTGCCAAACACCTTTTCTTGTTCTGGAGTTTGACTGTATTGTACAGTGACTTGTTAAGACTTTGGGATATTGATTATTTCACACATCATGTCTTCAGCCAGCATAGGGGATGTGCTCTGTGACTCAGTTAAGCATACTGAGTGTATCTAATCACGTGGAACTTGCACCTGGACTTCTGATACCTCTGGAATTATGCTACCAGTCCTAGGGAAAAATAGAACTGTACTTATTACTTGTAAGAAAGATTTTTTAATTTTTTTTTTTTTTTTTTTTTTACAGAAGCAAACACATTTAAACTTTTTGTCCTATTCCCCAGTTAAGTCTGTCATTTTTCTTCTCAGGAGGAAAAAAAATGAAATCACAAATGAGTAGTGATAAAACCATTAAAGAAAACAGAAATTAAGGAAGAACTAGGGACGCATAAAATCACATGTATGTGATTTTTAATAGAGTGTGGCTGCAAACTGAGCCTGGGTTAACTGCCTCGGTATTTATTGCAGTTGCTGAGGCAGATATGGCACACGGTCAGGAGCACGCAGGGTTAAAGGTGTGCTTGCAGATTGGCAGGTCTCTTTTGCCATTGGGTGACCAAAAGAAGCCCATAGGGAGAGAATGGAAAGAAAGAAAAAAGAAGGAAAGAAAGAAGGAAGGAAAGAAAGAAGGAAAGAAAAACAACCAAAACAAAACTTTTGCTTCTGGAGTTCTATGCTTTGTTTGAGTTTCTGATGAGACATATTTTTCATTAATTATTCACTATAGTCAGAATCCTTTGCCATATGGGGAGGGGATTAACTGAAACGATGAACCTTGGCGTCACTTTAGCTCTGTAGCTCAGTCCTGGGCACAGAGGAAGGGTCTACAGCTATTGACTTGCCGAGTGGTTCTCTGGAGGAGTCAAGGCCCAGCTCCCCACAACGAAGGGCCTCACAAAGAATAGTTTGTTTCACATTTCAAAGAAAATTATAGCTAATGGGTAAAAAGGAACTGAATTCTTCTAAAGAACTAAGTAGGAGTATCTGTAGGGGAGAAATCCCTGCTCTGCTGTGCCAAGAAATGGAAAGAAAAAAATTACATATAAATACATATTCCTTTGCTTTAATGTAGTGATTTACTGAAAGTCACTCCTTCAGCCCTGCTGTGTGGTTCAAAGAAATGTGAGATAAATGACAGCAAATTTTTCAATTTTTAGGTCAAATGATGGACTTTGACTTTTTTTTTTGTCCTACCAACAGAGTAGTACTTGATATTCTCTTAATTGATAACTCAAACCTACTATAAAACAAGGGCATAAATGGCATGCAGCAGACTGTTCAGACATGAAAGAAAATAGTCATATTCCTTTATTTGCTGTTAGGTGAAGAACTACTGGCAGGAGGGGTAGAAAATCTCATGACACTGAAAAGGACAGACAGTCCGAAGTCCTGGAGTCTGACTTGATCAGCAGCGTCAGGAGCAGTGGAGGGGAGAAGAATGTCAAGAGCTGAACAGCCTTGACCTTTCTCCCTCAAGACAGCACATGGCAATGGCCGCAGGTGCATGTTTCATCATTAAATAACTGAAGGTCTTTATACTGAAAATTATCTGCTGTCTATAGAGCCAGGTTTCAGTGATGAACCAGGTGAAGAGCTGTTGAGTGTGAAAGGGAGCAAACTAAGTATTTCTATAAGTGAACTGATTGGAAAATGGTATATCTTAACCAGCTCACCCAAGCTGTCCAGTCCCTCATTTTGTTGCTGGTATCTTAACAACCAGCGCAATAGCCATTGTATCAAGTACATATCAGTTGTGCCATATTCTTTCTT
This sequence comes from Crypturellus undulatus, assembly GCA_013389825.1. Classification (NCBI taxonomy): domain Eukaryota; kingdom Metazoa; phylum Chordata; class Aves; order Tinamiformes; family Tinamidae; genus Crypturellus; species Crypturellus undulatus. Next base: position 114,482 of record VWPW01017937.1, on the reverse strand, counting down.
CACTTTGCTGACACAGAACATGCCATTAAATCTTATTATCCTCAGTGCCTCCGTTTTGATTCCTGAGTTTGGTGACAGTAAACATCATTTAAGCAAAGCACAATGGCTGTGACTGATGATAGTTTTAGGAAAGACTGCATAGAGCTGTTTAAGCTCAAACAGTTGTTCTTATAGCAACTTTAAGTGTGACTGTAGATGTACTTTTACTATACTGGTATGTGCTCTTACTATACTGGTACTGCAGCTATGTATAGGTCATAGTAGAGGGGAAGATTAGTCTACAGTTTGCTAGTCAGAGAAGGGAGGTTGCAGAGGCCACACATACAATATACTGTGTTCCAAATTAGTGAACTATTGTTATTTATTTGATACGACGAAGATACGGAATCTATTTCAGTCGTCTTGAAAAAGCAGGACTTCAAATGAGTTTTGTTGTCCTGTTGGTTAAAGTTAGTTGATGCCTGAAGGCGTTGGTTTGGATCTTCCATGCAGATATCAGAAGTCTTGAAGAATGGATAGTTTTGAGTTCAGAAGCAAAATCTTGCCTTTTCAAACTATAATGAAGCAGGCGTGAGTGGAGGTAGAGGGACTGTGATTTGGTGGGTGTGAGTAGAGCTGACAAATGGGTATGTCTCACCAGAGTGACTTTATATGGCATTACACAAAATGTTGGGCTCTGAAGGCAGAAGGGAAAGAGCTGCTTCTAATTATGATTCAATGTTATCTTTCACTGATAATAGCCTTTTTGTAATCAAAGAATGTAACGCATGTTGGTGATTTTTGTGTGTGCACCGATGAGCAATACAATCACAATGCAGTTTTAAATTAAATTCTTTTGTTCCTTTTGCTAATTTCAGTTTGATGGTTTCCTCCAGTGCCAAAGCCTAGTTTACAGCAGAAAAAAAAAATCCCTTAAATTGATTTTTAAAAGTGCACTCACATACACCACATTAAACTTTTCATTCCCTTATGGTGTATGTCAAAGCAAAATGATCCCTGCCACTCTGATTATTGCAGAGACAAATAGGTATGGAGTACATTAATTGGTAGAGCTCCCATTCTTCTCTGGACAGACTGATCATGTAGTAAATGAAATCCTGGTTGTGCTAATGTTTGTCTTTCTCTTTAAAAATGACTGTGTCCCTGCCCTGAGCATTTGCCTTCTCCTGCTACCGTATCTCATCACTCCAGAACTGTCGTTTTAGTTACGGAAGAAGTTTTGTCTTTGGATTTAGATAAGGAGAACAAAGGCACCAAGGATCAGGTCATAAGGAATATTTCTAAGCCTAACTTCTGGTGAAACCACAGGGAATGAAGGGTCTAAACACCTTTGAGGACACTGCCCTGCACATGGTACAATGCAGTATCATCCATTTACCTTCTGGGCGGTCCTGAGGAGATTGATGTAGTACCCTGTGAATAAGCTAGATAGGAATACTTGCTAAGGAGATCTATACTGACAGAGGTGTTCAAGCATCTGATGAGTTTAGCATGTGTGTAGGTCTCACAAAGCACGTGCGGGAGACAGGGAGGTGAAGATAGAGGACCTTATGGATGTGTTCAGATCAGGAGCTGATCTGAAGATTTTCTGCACCATGTGCAGTAAAATAAGTAAACTTTCTGAGACAAGTCCAAGTTTCTGTGGCTTCTGTACTGCCAATGAATGAAAAACAGAATGAGAAACATGGGGACATCAGGGAGACTCTTCACTGGGCCTGTTAAGCAGTATGACGTTCAGGAGTGAAATCCCAGCTTCTCTGAAGGAAGAAAGGTTCACAAAGTGTAAAGTACAAACTCCTTGTGGTCCCTGGGTACTTGCCTTTTTCCTTCATATCTCTGAAGCATTTTCTTTGTGGGATGAAATGAAACATACAAGTTATTGTGTTTGCTTGGGTTACTTTTCTTCTTCCAAGTCCTAAAGCACATTTATATCGATAAGATATCCTTATATTTAACTTCTGTTTCAGATACAGAAGGCACCTTTTTAGTCCACACACTCTTGCTTTTGACATCACATTTGAGAGTGACAAAATTAAAGGGAGAATTTTGCTTACGGAGGAAACTATGCCTTGAAACCAGTGAAAAGAATGCAGGTAAAACCAACAGTGTATTTGAGGAAAAGAAATGTTCTCATCAGTGAGGTCTTCTTTCACTACTGCTGAGATCAATTGTCCCTGAGTGAGATTAGAAATGATCACTGTAATCCAGTGGCTTTGCTACAAGATGGCAAAGACCCTTGTGAAATCGATCTTACTGGAGGAAAAAAATAGATTGTATGTCAGGTGGTTTGGTTTTTTGAGTTGGATTGTGGATGTTTCTGTTCTGTTAATTCACCTACTTATATCCAGAATTTCGCTGAATTGTGGGTATTTATTTCAAGTGAAAAATGAGGAAGAAAAGTGTTCCTTTGATATAGAGTCACACTTCGGTGATTCTGCATCACAGTTAATATAATACAATATGGGAAACAAAGTTAACATACTGCTTTCCTTAGGAAAAATGACTTGGTGTTTGTTGGTTGTGTTTACAGCTGTCTAGAAAGTTTTGAAAATGAAAATAAATGACTCTGTAAACCTCTTTTTAATGTGCTGGAAGAGCCCTAGTAAAAATAGAAATCAATTAAAACAGACCAAGCATAAGACTCGTAAACCTTTGGAGACCTTGGAGTCACTTTGTCTGACAGCAGCGTTCAGTCCTGAGCAAGTCCACTGACATTTCACGCCAAAAGCCCTGGTACCCTTCAAAGAGCTGTAATTCTTCAAACTGCAGTTTTCCTAAGCTACAGATGGACTAGTGCCAGTAGGAATTAAGACTTTCTTTAATGATCATTAGGATATCCAAGAAGTGCCTGCTATTACTTAGTTCAAGAATATCTGGAAAGAGCAAATCCCAGTGGGAGAGGAACTGAGATGTTACATGGGACTCCATGGGATTAGAGAATAGACTTTGCTTTATTTACTGCTTTGTGTTTAGCAGTGAATCCAGGAATAAAAGATAGAGGCATCAGAGAGGCAGAAAAACTAAGCAAAACAGATCTTGGCTGGATAGGCTGAGGTGGATGGGTCTTATCAGGAAAAGAAATTCTGGATCTTACTGCCTAACCTGCTTAGGTATTTCCCATTTAAACACACAAAGAACATAGGAAACAGATAAGATGTATCTCCGAGTGAACAGATGCAGCAAGCCCACACTTACACATTGCTTTTCCAGTGCTCAACTTTGTTAAAAGGTACCCAAAAGTTGCAAATACCTTCTTTATTTTTTCATGAAAATCTTGCCTGTGTGCTACAGATGGGAATAAAGCATTACAGCTCCAAACATCAAATACGACTTTACTGCTTTGGCCTTTGATCCTAGAAACAACAGAAGAATGAAGATTCTATTAAAGATAAAATTGTAAAATAAGTAGCATCTTATGGAAGTATTATTACAATAATGAATAATACAATTGTATTATCTTTGAAAAGTCTGTAAATCAAACAACTTGTATTTCTTAAAACACCAGATGATCGGTGTTTGAAATAAGTTGTATAAAAGTTGTATAACATTTAATCTTTGAATTTTAGCATCTGGAGTATCTCTGGAGTTTGCATTTTACGTGCCTTCTATGCCATGCGTGGGAGAGGAATGGAGCTTGTGTTTATGTAAAACATAAGTTTTAAGACAAGTGGGTAAGGTGAATGGTCGTTGCATCAAAAACAAAGCCACCGTTTAATGCTGAGGAATATTTGCTACATTATTTAACGAGATAGTTTAATCTCAGTGGAGCAGAACATCTTTAGAATTCTACTGAGGAAAGAAATATGTGAATTTTTACTGGTTCTTTGTTACTAAGCTTTGAGATCAATTCAGTGTGAATGCATCAGATCATGCCATGACGCCTATTCTGTGAGTTTGGACTTTCTTCAATGAGTAAAACCTGTTTTCTTTGTCTCTTTCTTAAAGGACATTCAGGTTAATTTTCATTAGTTAAGAAATCATGTTATTATAGGCTCTGATCAAATGTTATTTCCCTTAAAACATTCTGAATTGCCACCGCAGCTTCCTCTTATCTTCAGTGTCGTCCCACATGATCATTTTGCGCTTTGGCTTGATGTGCAGGTTGCCTCCTGTTGTAACTGCAGGACTCAGGGTGTTGCTACCTGACTGGCTTCCTTTGGTTGACTTGTGCCACTGCTGTGTCGCACCCTGACCACCTCTTGTATCAGCTGAGTACCTCCTCTGAAAATCTAATCCACCATCATTTTGTAGGCAGCAATGATAAAAAGAACATATTTTGAACAACAACAACAAAAAGATTTATTTCTAATAGTAATAGTAGTCAGGGCTCTTCTCTATTTCTTTCTGTTTACTAAGCTCTGCTGAGTTTTAATGAGAGTCTACATTGGCCAATTGAAGAATGATCCTCCCCTAGCCCCTAGCTGTTTTAATTCACACATGAATTCAAGTAATAATTACTATACCACAAATGTGTTTGCAAGTAATCTGGCAAGGTAATCTTTGTTTTCTTAGCATGCAAGGCGGCTCCTATTTCCAGAGTTTGATGGACATCTCAGAAGGATGCAAAATGAAACTGATAAACCTGTTTGTTTCCCACCTGCTGTAGACGGCATTTACGTATTCCAAACTAACTGCTTCTGCCTGTTTCTGCAGGTTGACAGCGTGAAAACTCTGCTGTCTTCACGTCTGTTTCTCGGATTACTCAGAAACAAATTATTTAGGAATTAAATTTTGTTCATTTCCTATCTTCCTGTACTGTTTAGAAAGACATTACTTATAAATTAAATTAGAGAAAAAAATGTCTATGCGTTAGGAAAATATATTATTAAGATGAATTTCTAATGCTGTCTTTTTAACCAGGGAGATTAAACACTTTACTACTACACTTATCACAAATTCTTCAAATTTTTCATTGGTGTTCAGAGTCATAAGCTGAATGATACTCCTTTTTATTTTATTTTAATAAACATAGTGTCTTTAATGCTTGTAATTGCCATTTTACAAATGTAAGCAGAATGGCTTTCTGTTGGATTTAAGGGAGGAGAAAGACTTGAAAGACTGTTTTTCTGAGTTCTCAAGTCTTGAAGAAAAGCTTCTTTTCATATTTCTTGAGATCACACTTCAAAATATAGAGAAATGGTATCCTAGCAAGTTTTGGCAGCATAACCCTTGGCAGATGCTTCCTGATGAGCTGTATCAAGGCTTCGATGACCATCACAACTCAGCTTAGAATAGAAGAAAGATTCCAGAACGTTTTAGTGGCAAACTTGGAGCAAAGCAACTGCTGTGGGATACAGAGGTCCTGGAGATCAGTGATATGGTTTGTAGCATTTGGGCTTGCCAAGTCTGTTCATGGATCTGTTCAGAGCACAGACTCTTACAGAAGGAAATTCATAGCCTCAAGCCAAGTGCTGTGGCAGATACTTCATCCTAGAGGAGGATTTGTTTCTGTTTTAGGAGATAAATGTGTGTGCTTATATCAAACACTGAAATAAAATCAAAGAAATGCAGTTGATTTTACAGGGTCTATCACTATTGGGAGTGGAACTTTAATTATCGCTTGAATTACGGGAGCGATTTTGGGTTCCAGGGAGGAAATGGAGTCCCACTATGCCAGGAGCTATAAAATATCTAGGTTACAACAGAAGAAGGAACCACACTTAAGGTGGGAAAGTGAAGAAGATGAGTAAGATGACCAAGGCTATCACAGTTCTTGCCTAAATGTTATCTCTAATCACACACGTGTCTTGCCGCATCCCTCTTCTCCTGTGTTTGGGTCACAAGATGATCATGCTGTGAGCTGGAGCTACACTTGCTGCTTCTGTTCTAACTAGTGTTTGGAACTCAAAATTTTGTCAACTTGAGATAGCCTTCTGGCAGGATTTTCAGAGTCCGGGTTCGAATTTCTAATTTATTCTCGAAATTCCATTATTCATTCTGTCCCAAAGCACTAGGAATATTCTGTTATTGCTTCAAATTGTAATGTTGCATGTTTTTACTTTGTAAGTGAGTAGGAAGATGTCGCTATACTCAGGTACGAAAGTCCTGTGAGGTGCCGTTTCAAAATGTAGAGAAACTAAATTAATCTTTTAGTGCTGCGAGGTCTGGAGAGGATCCAAAACCTCTTCATCATAATGCTGGTAAAAATGATGTGAAGTTATTAAATATCCACTTCAGCAGTTCTGTACAGCCAGGAATTCCAGATAATACTATATTTACATATTTTTACAGATTTTTTTAAAGTTAGAAGTAAGTCCAGGTTTCATTTGTAGCTGACACAGGCTGGCTTTGCTCCAGTGGAGGCAATGATGTGTGGCAGTCGGTGCTAGCTGAGGATCTGGTGCCTTCTGCTCTAGCGTTGTGGAAGACCCATCGTGTGTTAAATCTAACAGCGAGGTGTAATGTGCAGATGGCGTTCGTTTTCTCCTATTGGTTTTGTAACGAAAACATATAAGACTGGAAGTTCTGTCAAAGCAGAAAACATGTAAGATGTATTTTTACAAAGGGGTCAACATTATAGATGCTACCTTTTTTTCTTGCTCATTCTCAGAAGTTCTGTTATTGCCAGCCTCACAGTGTTTGCACATGTGTACCTGGCTGAAAATTATGGGAGCAGACAGACCTTTAGGACCAGAAGGAGTGGCTTGAGGACATTTATAAAGGAGTTTTTCATTTGTGAAGGGTAAGATTGCTGCAGGTGTGCAGATTAAGAGATTTTTTTTCTCACTGTGATAGGAGCAGACAGAACTGATGTTATTAAACTGTTGCTCCTTATTAAGAAAAAGCATCTTTTATCCCTTGTAGCTAAAGAAGAAAAGCGTAGTGTTTTACCGCGGGGGAGCCCAGACCTGGACACAGTACTCCAGAGGTATCCTCACCAGGGCTATGTGTTATTGCATTAGGATATTTCCTGAGAGCTATAGTCATCAACGAGGTTTGCACTGGGCCAGGCAGAATACCAAAATAATTCTTGCCCCAAAAGACCCTAAATAAGTCCTACATTTCTGACAGCATAGGCGATGGGACCAGACAGGGGAGGAGTACAAGCTGACAGGAGTGGCCTCAACAAACCCCTGGCCGTGGCTACTGCTACGCGCACACAAGGTTATTGCCATTTTCATGGTGATTAATATTTCATTTTTGCTGCACAAGGTTAATAACTTACCAGTATGAGGTACCCATTCCTACCCTCATTTGTAATACTATCTAGCGGCTGCAATCTGCAGCAATTTTATATTATAAAGAACTAATTAACAACAGAAATATTTTTTCCACTGAAGAGCATAGGAGTTTTACCAGGGATAACAGCGTTCCTAGGATGTGCCTTATTCCTGAGCAATATTTTTATTTCGGACCATATTCTGAAATCAATGAGGTGATTTCCCAGAAAGGTTGCACTCAGTGTGGTGGGTCAGGAGGCAAATGATTGAATACAGAATAAGGTGGTGTGAGAGATGAAGGTAGAATTCCTGCATAAAATTCCTGCATAAAATGTGTGTTTGCAAGCTTTCTAAAAGATTGTTTATTTACTGTGTTTATGGGAATAGCATTTCAGGTCATACCCAGGTTATTTAATTAAAATTTTAGAAGCAAATCAGCAATACAAGAGGCAGAGCTTGCAAGCATGGCAGATAAGGAAGCTCAACAAAACTGCAGCTATAAACCCCATTCTGTCCCTGCCGAAGCCAGTAAAAGACCTTGCATCTACTTTTGTTTCCTGCCAGGATACATCACCATTTATTTATTTATTTAGTCTGATTTACACCAGTGTAAGTGAGAGGAGGGCTCAGTCTCCTACATTCATATGTAGCAATGCACCTGGGAGATTTTCCACACATGCAGATCAGTTCACATATCCTGTGTGGCCTTTAAGGGAGTGATACCAAATATCTCAAGGCCCTTTATTCTTAAACTTTTGCTTGCAGGAGAGCCCAGTAAGAGACATTTGTGGAAAACTTCTTGCCTAGGGGAATTAGTGCTGTCAGGAGAGGGTAGCTTGGTTAAAGGAAGAAAGGAGGCAAAAGCCTGTTACATCAGTGGCCCAGCTGTAGGTCATGATCTGCTCCAGGAGCAAACACTGTATCCAAAAGGACCAGTTTAACACATGTATGTTTTGATATTATTGCACAAAAAAGGCAACTCCTTGTTGAAAAGGCCTAAGAGCGCCATTGTGGCTGGTGCAATGTGGGTACTTAAGAGTTGTTGGTCCATGACCAATATTTCTTTAAATAATACCAATACTTCACAAGTGATGCTCATGTTGTCTTTAGCAATACTGACATGCATATTAAAAAAAATAGTTATGCCTGAAAAAATTTTGTTTTAAGAATATATTATATGCACCTAGCTGGCAACCTCTCATCAAGTTTCAAATAAAGATGCCAGAAATAATTTTGTTGACAGCATCTTGTACTGGAGCATTTCCATCCTTCATCCATAGCATGTCAGTACAGTGGTTCTTTCACAGGCAGAAAAATATGTCATTGTAGATCTATAGCTTAGAGCCTTAAATACTGTAGATGTCTGTTTTATGGCTTCAAAGTCAACTTCACAGGTGGGCAACATTATTTTTCAATCATAAATGGAGATGAAAGTGATAACATTTATAGGTTTTCAAATACAGCATCAGTGAAGTGTGCTTATTTTAAAACCTGTGGTAACGTCTGCTTTACTTGTCTAATCTTAAAACTATTAAGTTTTTATGCTAGAGAAAGAAGCGTATATGTGGGAAAACAAACTGCAAGAGGAAAAAAAAGGAGAAAAACAGGCTGAAGGTTTTTATCTTGCTTGCAGAGGTCGTTCAGACTTCGTTCTTCATCATGAGTAGAAGGCAGCATGTGATTGCTCAAGTTATTGCCTTTTCTTTCCCAAAGTTTCCATTTATGATGATATTGGTAAGACAGTTTTGCCAGAGGAAAAACTGTTTTTGCTCTATTTTCATTTGTGTAATACATTGTCAGATTTTAGTATTAAAAACAAAACGACATCTGCAGACATTAATGGGGGGGGGTCTGTATTTAAATCTGCATACCAGGATCTTTCAGGAAAGGACAAATTATGCCTTGGTGCTGTATGCTGGAAACAAGCATTTTGAGAAACCGTTTTAGAATTATTTACTGACTTGAATCTTTACTTATCTGTGGCTTTATTACACATCTTCTGGGGTTCTTCCTAAGCAGGATAATAAGCACCGATATTTTTTTGAAGCCATACGAATATGATGTTCCACGTTTGTGGGAACCTGTTTTTAAGGGAATTTTCTGCCAAGCCCATGGGGTATCAGAAAATGGTAGAGAAGCCATAATCTTCATGAAGTAAAAGGCAGACACAGTTACATAGCAACAGCCCCGTGGAATTAAGAAAATTACAAATAAGAGAGACCGAAGGCTTTTGTGCTAACATATGTATAGCATAATGTGTGTGCAGCAGATGTCTTGTAAGAGCAAGCGACTCCTTCAAAAGCGACTTCAAATGAGTGAGAAGAATAAAAACCTTGCTTTCCAAGACTGCAGAAAGAATAAAGCTGTTTACCTTTTTTGTTAAAATGTCATTTATCTCCTCTTGCCTTTCTTCAGAGAATATTTTCTGATGGAATTTTGAAAGTTAAATAAAATGTTCCTTTTAGCCTCCTTTCAGTGTAGTAAAACCCATTTCATTTGGACATAAAATTCAGGCTTTTGCTTCAAATACTTTTCAGTCCTTATTTGCAACTGCTTTACAAACTAGAAGAGTAGAACATAGTGGGGTTCGCTGAGATGCTGTACCATATAGCTATGACAAACTTCTGTTTCATTTTATAGTTGTATCAAAAGAAAAATATAAAGGCAGAGAAGAGGCATGTATTTCATTGTAAATCAACTCTACATCAAGAAGTCTACAGTTTTCATCCTATTTGAGGCCTTTTTCTGTTTTTTTTTTTTTTGCTTAATCTTGTGACTGGTGAAGCAAAGCTGGTTCTTCTGCAATGATTTGATAAGTTGGTAGATCTGCTGCTCTATATCTCAGGAAGAACTGTCTGCAATTGGGAGCATATGGCTTTTGTGCTGTAGTTTGTTGTCTACAGTACTCCTGGGGCAAGGCTATAGATGTTGCCCTTGCATATTTGCCCTACAGATATCTGGATTCTGTCATTTTATTATTGAGAAGCTGTTGAGTAGGTGAAACCTGCCCTTGCAGAACTGGCTTTTCTATTAGATAGGCAAACTCTATGATGGTGCAGGAATGAAGACTACCTGGGGCACATTCATAGTATTATTTCATTGACTAGTCATGCTCTTAAATAAGAACTCATCAATGGTGGGTTGCAAAAAGTAGAAGAGTGTAGGACATGTCTGATGGAATACTGAAGTTGGAAAAACTGGAAAAATAGAAAAATAGGAAAAGTATCTCCAGCATAAAAAATAAAGGATACTGTAGCTAAAATGTATCTTTTATAGGTAGAGTACTGCTTCCTCCTGTTTTTTTTTTTTCTACATAGTGTTTCTGTCAGGCTTGTAGTGCTGTCTGTATCTTACTTGTACCTCACTGTCCAGGACAAACTGCTCGAACTGGGTATCTGTATTTTTTCAGATACTTTCTCCTCCTTTTCCCTGTTGTCCTTATAGGTTACACTGTACCTTATTGTGAAAGGAAAAATATTTATGCCACTGAGTAACAAGACCTGGATTCATTTTCTGGATTTATTTCTGTTTTGTATGTGACCCTGGGAAAGTCACAGACTGTCTCCTGAGCCTCCATGCACCATCTGAAAAATGGGGGCCATATGACTTTCCTAACTCACAAAGCAGTTGCAAGATTAAATTAATTAATATTTGTAAAGATGCTTAGGGTGAAGGTGTTCTATAAATGCCATGGTTTATATTCCCACTTTTCACTTGTTGGCAAAATTGCATCTCTCAAGGCTCCTGACCTACTTTGCAGATTTCTTTTCTTCAGTAAGATTAATAGAATCATAGAATCATAGAATCATAGAATGCCTAAGGTTGGAAGGGACCTCTAGAGGTCATCTAGTCCAACCCCCCTGCACACGCAGGGCCACCTAGAGCACGTGGCACAGGGCTGCATCCAAGCGGGTCTTGAAGATCTCCAGAGAAGGAGACTCCACAACCTCTCTGGGCAGCCTGTTCCAGGGCTCTGTCACCCTCACCATCAAGAAGTTCTTCCTTAAGTTCCCGTGGAACTTTTTATGCTTCAATTTGTGGCCATTTCCTCTGGTTCTGTCAGTGACCACCAGTGAAGAGAGGCCAGCCCCATCTTCCTCATTGCCTCCCTTGAGGCACTTATAGACACAGATCAGGTCCCCTCTCAGCCTTCTCTTCTCCAGGCTGAACAAGCCCAGCTCCCTCAGCCTCTCCTCATAGGGCAGATGTTCCAGGCCCCTGATCATCCTCGTGGCCCTGCGCTGGACTCTCTCCAGCAGCTCCACATCCCTCTTGTACTGGGGGGCCCAGAACTGGACACAGTGCTCCAGATGTGGCCTTACCAGGGCTGAGTAGAGGGGTAAGATCACCTCCCTCGACCTGCTGGAGATGCTCCTCTTAATGCACCCCAGGATGCCATTGGCCTTCTTGGCCACGAGGGCACACTGCTGCCTCATGGTCAACCTGTCGTCCACCACGACGCCCAGGTCCTTCTCAGCAGAGCTGATAAACTATATAGTTGTTCCTTCTAATTATTTTTTCATTTCAATTACAAAGCGAAGTGCAGCTGAAGGAAAAGCAACTTTTACCTCTATTACCAGATAGGAAAGAACCCTCATGTTAGCTGAATATGTAGAATAAACAAGAAAATTACAGATGGTACTTCTATTTTTAATGACTCACAGCTTATCTCTCTAGTGCTCACTCATAACCTTTTTCAGTTAGATTAGATGCCAAAAAGTGTAGGAAAAGAGTCCCAATATCATCTTTTTTTTTTTTTCCTGTAAAATAGTTTCCTGATATGAAAAAAAAAAAGTTTGTTTCACATTATTTTCCCAGTGTTTCCCTGACATCAAAACTGACATTTGTGAAATTCTCTGCTCAGGACACATTCATGTATATCTAAAAAATATATATATATAAATATACATGTAGATACATATATGTATAAGGGGGAGTGAAATTATCCTCAAGATTGCAGAAGCACTGAATCAGAACTATTACAAGGATTAGTTTTTTTTTTTTTTCCAAATAAAAGAAAGGGATAAAGTGCAAAAAGTATTTAAGATCTTCTACATGTGAACACAGCACTTATAAAATCTTCATCATCAAAGCAGAGGTTGTACATATGTAGAAGACATATGGTAAAACCACATTCAAGTCAAACCAATCAGTCAATACTGAGTATTTATTCTAATATTTTAAGACCATGATTAAATATAATGTAGATGTTAGACACGGAGCATGTCATCATGTCCTTAGACCTACCAACAAATGGCCTGAGGAGACAGATAAAAGGTCACTGTGGGGATATTCTCCTTGGTTTTTAATCTCTGTACACGATCCTGTAAATTATTTATCTTCCCATATCCTTCTCTGGCATCTTATCATCCAAGTCGCTTTAAAGCTACTGTAATACTCTCTGTTCTCAGGCTTAATGAGAAGAGATAATCAATTATTGCCTTTTAATAGTGAAGTGAAATCAGCTGAGTCTTGGTACAAGCGACTGGAGCGTGGACATGAGGAAGCGGTGGGAAGTGTGGGTTGCATTGCTGTGTGTCCTTGGCTCTCCAAGTCCCTTGGTCCTGCTTGCCTCCAGACCACGTACCCTGTGTTGGCCTTCTGCTCTAACCTCTGCCTGTTTTTCCCTTTTCCCTAAGCAGTGGCTGCCGATTTATGGTTCTGCAGCTTTTAGGGGCAGCCTGGGGATGGCAGATCCTTCTTCTTCATCCCTCTGCTCCAGAGGAGTCTAGGGAATGAGAGGCAGAGGGAGGGGGCTGTCAGCAGAGACAGTGCCCCAAGGATCAGAGCAAGGCTTACCTGCCCTTGAGCAGGAAAAGTCATCTCAGAAGGGAAACACCAGATTTTGCTTGACCCCTTCCACTGTTTGTGTATGTAATCTGATGTGGAATGAGTTAAATTAGTACCATGATGTATTAAAATGGCCTAAGCTCTATTTAGTTTACCTGCTTCCGTTATCACAACTATGGTTTTACAAGAAAACCTTGCTGTTTTGTTTCCTTGTCTAAGAGCCCTTGCTAAATGTTCACTTTCCTTTGATATTTCTAGGAGCTGGTGGGGAGTAATCCTCCACAGAGAAACTGGAAAGGAATTGCAATTGCCTTACTTGTTATTCTCGTTATCTGCTCCCTGATTGTCACCTCTGTTATACTCCTGACGCCAGGTATTTATCACCTTTAACTCACTTTCATTGTGTTTTTCCTCTGTAATTTCATACTTCTAAGGGCAAAATGGGGATTGCAAAATGATTGCAAATCATCCTTACTGTTCTTTAGCTTGATGTGACATTGAGTTCAAGGCTTTCTCAAGTGGATTGGTTTAGAATTTTACATTTCTATGAAAGACCAGGACAGCTGAACTGAAGACACCAGTGCGAAACTTGGTTGCCAAAACAGAGTGTAGTTTAGATACCCATGGTATCAACTGTGAAAATAGACTACTCTAAAACAATGCTGGGTGCTTATATTTGGGCACCTAAATCCCATCCAATCTGCCTCTGTATTTGATTGATTTTAGATCAGACCTTAATGCTACAGCTTTACAAATCTGTTCCAGGTAGCACTTAGAGAGAAGGTAATTAGTATCTTCCCAGGGAGAGATTCTTTCAGATAATCCTCTCACCAAGTTTCAGCAATGTTCTGTACAGATTGCCTTTGTAAACTCCTTCTCACAGTAGCTGCTGAGGCTGTAGCCTTGAATTTTTATGTGATATCATTGAGATTATCCATCATTGCATATTTTTACAGTAACTTTCTGAGACTAGTTACAGAGCAGAAATAATGCACTTTTGTGGCTCTGAAAAGCTTGTGATCCAGAAAAGAAAAGGCAAACGAATGAAAAATGAGGCACAGGAAAATAATCCAGTGTCACAAAAGGTTAGAAGTTACAGACCACAGAAGGCAAGAGGTTCCCTGTGGAGATGTTTAGAAGAGAAGAAAGGGGGATCCTCATGAATGAGTGCAGGCGGATGATCCTAGGGGAGCATGTGATAGAAAGTAGTCAGCTGAGAAGGGCAACAGAGCTGAGAAATGAAAACGGTATGAAGAAGAGCATAGGGTGATGAAGTGACAAAGATGAGATGTAAGTTGTGAGGAAGTTTAAAAGAGCTTGTGGTACGACATGCAGTTCAGCTACTGTAGCCTCTCTTCTGTCTCAGCTCTCACTCTATAGTTATACTGTAGGCAGTGATAAAGTAAGAAATACAGGATTTCACTGAGTTAAATTTGAAGATGAGTGAAACAATCCTATTCCTGGTTATTTAACTTCATTCTGTGTGCAGTTTATTTCCTTCTATCCCTAAGTTTTCAGTGTGCTGAAGAATTTGGTGTTGGGTCCTTGGATGGTATAAATAGACATAGCATTAGCTATAGTGATGCTATTTGAAATGCAATGAGGTCCTGTCTCTTACTTTAAAACTTCTTAACTATGTTAAAGATTTTATCAGGGTAGAATCTGGCATTCAGTTTTCTGGCATTTTTTGACTGTCATATCAGATAATAATTAAACTCAATGTTAAGCTTTTATTAAGATTTTTCTTTAAATTGTTTTCATGAGGGATCAGATTTAACACTCTTGGACAGTTCGGTTCATTTAAATGTTCTCTGGGATGCTTTGGTTATATCTGTTGGGATCTGTAATCCCACAAGGAAAAATATATTTGCAATGATAAATATTGTCCCTTCCCCACTAGCTATGAAAATGCTATCTTTTATTTTACAGAAGTATAGTGTAGACTTTTCAAAAATGAATGTTGAATCTTAGATTCCTAAATTCATATTTAGAGCCTTTCAGAAATTGTCAGTAGTTCAGATAAATCAGACTGCGTAAATAAGAACATGGTTACAGCTCCCACTTACGTGTATATCCATATAGATAGATACATGAGCAACAGTTTAAATATACCTGCACAGCCTCCAATACAGTATAAATTAGAGTTTTTCTTTTTCCATGATTATCTGTAATAAAGATTTTTTGTAAGGATGTTGTATGAAGATTTAGCAGCACTTGTTTTCACTCTGGGCTCAGCGTGGGGTTTATGTAGGACTTCTAAATTTTGCTCCAACTTCTCCATAGAAGAAATGACACATACAACTCACTAATGACTGTTAAGACTAGAGGTCCTGCAGAAGGGTTGTTGAGGCAAGTGCCTCCACAGAAATAATGTGCTCAGCATTGACACTCAACAATTATCTTCTGAAGTTGTGTGCTCTAATTTCAAAAGACAGGAGTAAATGCGAGTTATGATGATGAGTTTCTATTTTATGTGGTTCGATGTGGAAATGTGGAATTCACATATTTGGTATTATACATAAAATTCACATGTGTATTTGTGTGTTTATATTTATATGTGCATACACAAAAATATAGTCTCTTTGGGACTAATATGTGTGTATGAATATAGCCATAAATAACACAGTTGTTAGTATGTATTTAGCAACAGCTCCAAATAGTACCTTAGAGGGAGTCTTTTTGTTTACATTTTCAGAATATCCAATGTCATTTTCTTTCCTAAATTTTCATGGTTTCTGAGATTTCCAATTACTCTATTTGCTCAGACTGGGTTTGGATTGGATTTTCCCTGCTGATGTTTCAGAACCTTCTCCCACATACTATAAAAACTTTTGAGCTCAATACTGCATCTGTTTTTTTTAATTATTTTATTTATTATGGATCCAGACTGCTTCATGTTGAGACTCCGTCAAGGATAAAATCAGAGAGTTTAAGCTGCTGCTGTGGCTTGGCAGCAGCAGAGTTCAGCCTTCTCCCGGGCCACTGGTCCTGGAGCTTGTTACAAGGACACACTGTGGTGCAGGGCAGTGGGAGGCTCATTTCACAGGTATTGCCTGCCAGTCAGTGTTAAGTGAGACGTTGAGATCGGCTTGGCAAATTTAACAAGTACTGAATTGCTAATCCTGACTGTCGATAGTACTTCCCAACAAGGTAGGACTGGGGAAAACCTAGGAGTCTGCACTTACCTCCCATAGAATGCTTCACTAGACAACATTTGTTTATCCTTTGGTAGCCAAATTGAAAAGTAAGTGATAAATGTTTGATTCAAAGCAGAGGAAAGGACAGAGGGACAGCAAAGGAAGGCAGTGAAGCAGCTCCGTGAATGTTCATGAAACTGCTGCCAAATGTGAGAGAAGCATTGGAAAAAAAAATCCCAATTGGAAATGTCTCAGATGGGATGATGAAGTCTGACATGGGCAGAACAAAATGCTTGACAATACTTTAAATTTTTTAAGCCTTTCTTCTGATAACAGTGTTGGAGTTCAACCTGATACTGCCCTGTTGACACAATATCCCTTTTCCTTTTACCCTGATTTTTGCTGCTAGCACCTGTCTGTAGTGGCCATCTCACTCTCTTGGAAACCTTCTTCTTTCAATATTTTGCCACTGATGAAAGGGCTATTTTTTCAATGCTACACTAAGGCATGCAGTGAGCAGAGGCTATAAAAACAGCAATGAACACCATGAATGTCTAAAGAGAGTGATTTGGGGCATGTCTGGAATACAGAGTAGAATGCAGGCTTGCAACTGTGTTCAAAGAAAAATGGCAAATTTTCCTTGCACTGTGAAAATCTGGGCAGTCTCCTGCAAAAGAAAGAGAGAGCGATACAATGGAGAACGGGAAAGGTTTGCTTAGCAGAGCAGATGATGATTAAGCTATTTAATGACTGAGGAAAAGGAATTTATTTACCTTCTTGAGTTTCTTTTGCAAATCAATTCATAGCCTTAAAAAAAGGTTTTACCCCAGGATTCAGCTTTGGAAAGGCTGAAATCCCTAGCTCGAGTTTCTTTGAAGGAAGACGCTCATTCTGCATAAGATCAGCTGCACCATTCCTTGCCTTCAGCAGCAGTGCTTTATTGAGAGCTAATGTTTTGGTCTTATTTTATAAAACTCTAATAACAAATCAATATTTCTGTGATTTGTACCTCTTTTGATAGTCTAGAACAGCATTTTCTGAAGAAGCAGTAACTGGTGAAAGTTTGTATTTAGTTATAATGTACTGCATGCGTGTAGTCGCCTACTCTGAAGGAGTCTGTCACGTGTGGGTGAGTCCTGCCATTCCACCCACCTTTGAAAAATAAGAAGCTCTTCATATAAATGATAAATGTGTGGGATTGAAACTTAGGGAATGAAATCCCTAACTGATGATTGCTCACTTGTTGCGGAGTGTGATAACTGTATGAGTCCTCTCCTAGAAGTGTTGTGTGTGTATTTGTATTAACACATGCAGAAGTTAATATTCATGTTCACACACACATCAGAGTCAAAGAGAAGATCAAATTCTTCATAAATTTTGATTTAAAATTCAAAAAAAAATCCATTAAACATTTTGCTTAGGAGAAGACTGCTGTGTAAGGCCCTCTGGAATATAAGACAAGCAAGGACTCTGCATCTCTCTTCCTGAGCTTTGTGGAGATATATATCAAGTTTGTTCTTTTCAAATCCGACCCTTAGATGAAAAAAAAGAAAAAAAAAAAAGAAAACCTTTCAATTCCATATTAAAATTTTTAAAAAATTCAAGGAAACATTTTTTACAGAAATCATACTGAAGGTAGTCCTTATGTAGCATTAATTCACTGTATGCTGTCAGACAGCCAAATGCATTGCCCAGTGATCCTAGTGTAACTTTGCTAGTCAGGATTAGCAAGGAAATGTCCAGCTGTGGGGAGCTGTGCAAGTGTTTAATTTGTTAATTCATAACTGTTGTATGTGAATATGTCTTATACACCATTCAGAAAGCAGGATTCGACAAAAAAGAGAAGGGCTTCTCGTTGGCATTGTCCTGGGCACACTCCTGTTGGGTACAGTGAGATCTGCTGGAGGATATCTGAACAGAGATCAGGTCTACCTAGAGATTAAACAAGCGTGCAGACAGAGGAACCTAAAAACCCTGACCCACTTAAGGTTTCTGACACACTTTTAATGTGTTAAAACAAAAATAAAATGGAGGAGGTCTACATTTTTTGTTCTCTCAGCATATACTCAATGCTGTTGTGCCAGTGGGTTTTGGTTTGATGCTCAAGTCTCACGTTCTTTGATTACCTGCGCGGCTTGTCTGCTGCTGTGCAGTCAGCACCCGGTTGACATGGGCATCTGAGCCCTCTCATGGTGGGAGTATCCGTGCAAAGGAGATGGTGGCACGTGTTTCATCCTCTTCCTCCGTAAACCTAAGGAAGCCCCAAGCTCTGTGCAGTTGTGTGTGGACGCAGCTCATGTTCTCCACCTGGCTGGTGTTCACCATCCAGCTCACCAGTCACAGCTTGGACTCTATAGACTGCTGCTGAGGATAGTGGGGGTCCTACAGTTGCATTTCTGTCTCCGCAAATGCTTTCACAGGTGTCAGAAGAATGGAGAAGGCATTCTTAAAGAATGCTCCAACTGACCTGACCTGTGTATTAGATAAGAGATCAGTAAATCTTATTTTTTCACTAAGAATCATTGATTTTTTGTTTTCTCCCCATCCTTATGGCAGGGACTGATGTTATCATGTGGTGGTGAATTACAGGACCTATATCAGTAACAGTGTCCAAGAGAAACACGCTTGAGGGAGGCTGGTGTGCATGCATGTCTCAGCTACTGCCTCTCTCCCTCTTCCTGCTGCCCCTTGAGAGGGGTTTGAGCTTCCACGATGCTGTGGTGAGACCAGCCTAACGTTGGCATAGAAAGAGTGAATGAGAAGTGCTTCCCCTAAGCTCCAACAGAGCTTTGGTTGTGTCTGTCCCTTGCTGTGTGCCAAGAGGAACTGAATGTCAGTGTTAGGATATAGTTTCTTCTTTGGTGTGACTTCTTGAGAACTGGTGCCTGAACCAGCTGTGAACCTGCAAGAGTTGTGCTCTGCATGGCCTGAACTCTCTGGGTCCTCAGCACAAGGACCTTGTGCCGTGGTGGGAACTGATTGCAAGAGCTTCCTGGAGTTCCTCTGACCCATGTTTTTCCTTTTAATACATAAGATTATGCCGAAGAACTTGGCATGACACTATCACATAGAGGGATTTGGCAGACAATTTGTATTAGTGTGTTTTGTTCCTTTAGAAGCCAAACTGAGCAGTGTGATTGAAAGCTCGACCAGGTTTAAAATTACAACATTTTCAAAATATGCTATGTTTTGGTAAAAATACTAATTTATATTAAAACAGCTTTTAGTGCCACATGACGTTTTTCAAAGTTAATTCTCAGTGCTTTCAGGTAGCTCTAGAGCTTCAGCTTAATGAAATAAAAGTAGACTTTTCTCCTTAAAAAAAACGAACAAGAAAAACCCTGAACATTGAAGGGAAATTGTTTCCAGTGTTTCTAATCACCAGCATGTTCAGTCACTGTAGCAGGTTTAGTACTAAACAATGTTAAAAATACTTAAGGCTACTTGATGCCAGTATTGCTCAGGCACTAGAATGCTGAAGCGCAGAGACCTGCCCTGGAAATCCTCAGGACGTGGATAATCTGCTTCATTAAGGAGCAGACACATTTAGGGCTGATTGCAGAGATTCCATGAAAATGCTTTTCAGCAAAAAAAAAGAAAAGAAGAATCTGAGATATACTGTGTATGCTTTTCATCTGTAAGATGAACTTAACATATACACTTTATAAACTTTAACATATACGCTTTAATGATAGGCCCAAGAACCTCTGTTGTGTTTATGTAACCGCTATATGACAGAGAAGTATTGATGTAAATGAGAAGATATTTAACTACAGGAAAAGAGGCCTAGGGTCAGTCTCAAGTGGTTGATTTCATGCCTTGTTTAAAAATGTTACAATCCCATAAGCTACTTTCTAGTATTTTTCTTCTTTTTTTTTTTTCTCTTGTAGTAATTACCCACACTTTCGGTCTTAAAATTGTCATTTGATAGTTATATAGAGATTGATATGTGTTGCACAAGACTTAAGATGATTGTATGAAGGACAGCAGAAGGGGATAAGTGAGTGTATCTTTGCAGGGTAAAGAGTGTGCTACAGACCAGAGAAGGAGGAATGGATTGAGGGACACTGTCTGTTACCATCTGATTTTCCAGAATCTGAAAATTGCAATCTGGTTCTTCAGTTTAAAGTTTGCATGCTGCAGTTGAGTATGCAAGTGAAGCTGTATGTTCTTTTGCTAAAAATGAAGATTATTATCTACACCATCTTATTCAGGGGTCACGTCCCACAGGCTTTTCAAAAATACCTGTGCATTTGAGTGCTGGATTCTTGTTGAAAGTCCTTTGGAAATATCTAAAATAATCTATCTGCAACTTGCAAAGGCAAAATACATCTGCAAGTCCAGTCCTGTGTGCCATTTTTTAAGGGAATAAAAATCTTTGTTCTGGAACCTAGGTTACTTTATAGTTTGTATTGTTTCAACTAACAGTTGCAGAGCAGTCCTAATATTCAGAATCGTTTTAGTATCTTTCAGTACAGTCAGAAGTATTTTTAAAAAATATTTTTTTGACAGTATGTGTGTTTTGAACCATATCATGATCTTTTTGCAGTTGTTGTATTCAAGCTTAAACAGCCATGCAGTATTTGTAAGATAGTCTGTAACTATGAACTACAAACTGGTCTTTTTATAATGCTGACACTGCAGGGGAGCCTGTGCACGGCAGAAAGCTCAGTGTGGATCGTTGCCAAATGGGATATGATGTGGTGCTCATAGCTGCTCTATTTTCAGATGCATCTCAAATTAGCAGTAAAAGCTGTTTGCTTTCGAATGTTTTACAGTGGAAGATAACAGCTTGTCTCAGAAGAAGAAGATAACGGTGGAAGATCTGTTCAGTGGTGATTTCAAAATTCACGACCCGGAGGCTAAATGGATATCTGGTGAGTTAGACCTGAGCATGCTGCAGTGTCTTCTCTTCACTTATTCACTCTCTGGGTCCCTTGTCTTATTTTCTTTTTCACTCGTCTGTTCTTTCCTTTGTTCCTGAAATTCTATCCTCAGATTTCTTATTCCAGCTTCCCTCACAGAAAATATGCAAGCAACAAGGCTCCGTTACTGTTTTTTAATACACAAATCCCCCTGGGTTCATGGACGTGCAGTGCGAACCGCAGCCCTTTTTCCCCAAGAGCTTCCTGAGCTCCGTAGGCAATGGAGCAGGTGGTTGGAGGAAGTGCTTGGAGCTCCATCACAAGCATTATTTTGCATAAACAAATCTTCTGGTTTATCGTCCCTCATGAAAACATTGTTTTTTGCCGTCAGAGAGGTGAAGTGTTGCTAAGTAACTAGCACAACCGCGGTCCAGCAGCAGCTGGGCCAGCGCTTGCGTGCTGACCATGGGCTCTTCTCATCCTATGTTGCCATACACTTCCTATTCCAGGAATAATCCTGGAATTAGTGCAGGCAGCTCTTGCCCAGGTAGGTGTGCTGTGAAGACGTGGATTCCTGCTCTTGCTGGCACTTGCTGCTCCCACAAGAAGCCTTGGCTGGAGTAAAGCGACTTCTGGCACACCGCTCATCCTGTCCAGCTTCTATTATTAGCTAAGTTCTTAGTCTTTCTTCTGAATTTAGTGGGGAACTGGATCAAGTCCTTCCTCGTGTTTGGCTTGCCTTGTCGGTTATGCCCATGGGGAGCAATTCTAATACCAGAAATGAGAAGAGAGAGCATTCAAGGGCTGTGCGGCATGAACACGTTCCCTTCACCCTCAGCACAGCTGTCTCTGCCTTTTCCCACCGCTTCAGCTATGCCAGCAAGAAGCNATGAGAAGAGAGAGCATTCAAGGGCTGTGCGGCATGAACACGTTCCCTTCACCCTCAGCACAGCTGAGGGTCTCTGGCTTTTCCCACCGCTTCAGCTATGCCGGCAAGAAGCCTCCTCGCGCACACACCTGCTGCTGGGCCGGAGCTCCTTCGGAGGCTGCGTACCTGGAGGAACGCTGCAGCCCACAGCCACCTCCTGTGACGGATGAGAACAGGAGTATCAGCTGTGCTGCGGGCAGGAGTTAGTTATTTAGCTTTCTGCTTTAGGCACTCATGTCCCTAGTGGCCCTAATGAGGGAAGAGGTGCTTTATTGAGACCTTTACTGCTGATTTTTTATTTGGTAGGCTATGATGGAATGATAATGAGTTAAACAGACTTCAGTGGGAACAGAGATTGAAGTATCAAAATAAATAGTTTGTTATCTCCCTTTATGATGAATACAGCTTTTCATGGGTACAAGGTGATTTTTCTCCCCACAAAACTGCAGTTTTCTGCACAAAGACAAGAGTCCTGTATTTTCCCGATCATGATCACACACTGGCACCATATACACTTTTATTGAGAGTCCAGTAGTGTCAAGCTTTAAGCTCAGTCTCCCTCCTGCTGCTCTTACTGAGTGTAGTGCAACTTAACGTCAATCAGCCTTGCTCCAGCTGAAGTTACAAAAATATTATTTCTGTAAAGGACAAAATACAAAGTAATACTGTGCAAACCTGTATTGATATTTTAGAAGAATTTGTCCTGCTGCTGTACTGCTAATGCCACATATTCTGGTTTTATTATATCTAGAGAAATTTCGTGAAGCTGATAGAAATTCTCTAGATTTATCCCTGAGTAACTTAGCTTTTAAGGGCAAAACTCTAATCTGCAATGACATTCATCAAAGGACCCAAAGCCATTTTACAATATTAGTTATGTTTTTGCATTATAGTTGCTTTGCACAGCTCTCTGTAGCTGGGTAAGTGACAAAATCTTGATTAAGGTCACTGACAACTGAGATGAAAGACCAATAGCTCTGATTCCCAGGCACATATTTCTGCTGTTCTAATATTCTTATTTTATTAAATGCAAATGAAAGACTCTGAAAATGCCTAAGTCAAATTTTGGTGCAACAAGAGTGCTGCAGTGACTTAGCAGAAAAAAAAACGTATGTTTAAACGTAGGACTCAGTGGGTAAAATGAGTTTAAGCTCTGCGGGGAATCCGCATAGTTGTTAGGGATGTAGTTAGTTGTAATATATCCTTGTTTCTCTTCTTCTACTGTTAATTATACATCAAAATATTTTGGTCATTCAGAGAGCTGCAAAACAGACTGAGAAATGCAATCATTTTGGCTCCTTTCAAATGTACATTTCCTTCTTTTTTTTTCCTCTCTTCATTATTGCAGACGATGGGAGTTTGATAACCTCACTAAAAATGAAGCATGTTGCATGTTTAGGAGTATTTGAATCATCCAAGTGATTTTCTTCCAAAATAGTTCAGCCAGTAAAACATCTGTGTTCTTTCAAGTGAGCGAGGGGCTTTTTCAAGCACACTGAAGGAACAAAGTCTTTCTTTTGATTTCAGCAAATCTTAGACAGAGTGGTAAAATTCCAATGATTACCTTTATTCAGGATAGCACTTAAACCATATTGAGAGCTCACTGAAATTGCTAGGATGTACTGCTGTTTACATTTGATTTTTTTTTGGTGTGGTGGGTGGCCAAGGGAAATAACAAATTTCCAATCAACATCTATATCATTCCATTGATTTCAAAGGAGTTAAGAAAATGATACTCAGGCTCAAAATTGACATAACTCCATTTCCAATGTAAAGACTGCAAGCTTTCCTTAAGCTTTCAGTAGTGACTTGAGGTGGTCCGTGGATATGTTTGCATCCTTTTTATTGAAACTGCTATTAAATTTGCTGGCATAAAGTGAGAGATGAGCTCAAAATGGATTTTTGTCTGAATCTCCTACAATTTTCATATAGCTGCTGTAATTTCAAATTCCATTTTGTGTTTTTGCCTGCTGGTTTAAGGCAAAGAAAGGATGTTTTGTTTAATCAGCTGCAGCTTTTAGTGCCTTCCTCTGTGGCAGTCCTCAGTGTCCCTGAATTAGTAAGAATGCTCCAGAGTGGAGCAACATATGTCATAGACCAGAATCAATGGTTCCTGTGTTTGCTGTTAGTTCCATTTCTTCCAAGGATTGTTGTTGCTTAGACTTGCCCCACAGCATATTTTAACCCTGGATTTATTGTGAAGGTTTATTTCTTCAGGACAGTGTAGAAGAAGGCACAGCAGTATATATGGTAGATATACAGCATAGGATGTGTGATACGCTCCTGGCGATCAGATAGCACACCACGGCGTCCACCTTGCCTAGCAATCCAACCACAAATCCCAGCTGTGGCTCTTTTCCAGATACATCTATTCAATTCCTCATCTCTCGCACCGCTCTATTCATCATTCCGTACATCGCATCCTGCGCTCCTCTATTATCACCCGCTATTGTGAGCTTTCCTTAACTGTACAACTGCAATTATGTTGTCCATATGCTAAGCATGCATGCAAGCTCCAATTATCATCTGTAATATGCTCATTTCATACTGTGTATCTTTAAATGCTGTATTTGGACATTTCCTCGCTTGCATATCCTCCTCCGTATAACATCCGAGTGTCCTGCTCAAGCCTTTTGTTAGTCCTCTCCTGAATGGCAGATGGCCTGCTCGTTAGCACAGTCTCTACTGCTTAGCGGTTATGCTCAAGCGCCACATTACCGTGCAATTAGACTTTGCAATTATTAGGCTTTTCCCATATTCCATTGGTCTGTGCTTCTAGTGCAGGATTTTAACTCAGGTTTGTGGAAATCTCTCTGCAATCCTGCAGTGTTCCCCTGTCAGTTGCCCAAAACCTGGATAAATGCAGGCGTTAATTCTTGATACTGGAGGACAGCTGACTTGTCCCCAGTACAGTAACCGCTGCTGAACACAATGTGTGAAGCAGGTTGGGTTATGAATGTTTTTTTAATTCTGAGCCACAATGAATTCTGCCAGTTTTGAATCTGTCTTCCTGGTTTCTTTTCCCTATTCCTTGGGATCATGGCAGCAGGGGCTCTTTTTTGTGAGGAGACAGACTAGAGCCTGATGCTAAAGCAAGCAGCAAAGACTGAATTTCCAACACCACTCCTGGAGAGTTATGCCTATCTTTTCTTCTCTTTGGATTTAACGGCAAATACATATTGCCTGCACTGAAAGGGTTTTGCTGCTATTGTTATTAGAAAAAAAATAATAGCAGCCTATAACATGCTGCCCTTGGTTATTGTGATTGATTGGGTGCAAGATGCCATGATTACTTCTTGGAGGATATTTTCCAACCTTCTTGCTGGCATCTGGCAAGACAGAGTGCACATAGCAGTGGCTGCTGCCAGGGCTTTTTGGCTGTGTGTTAGTGACTAGAGGCTCCGACTCGGAGTGTGTCTTCTCTTGCTGGCCAGACACGATGGGCCAGGCCTTCACAGAAAAGGTTATAATCCAGGTAAAAAAGTAAGGGGTGAAGCGTGCAATATACCCATGCAATGAGGAGCCCTGAGGCACAGAAACACCAAAGAACTTGCTCGTGATCATAGAAAGTTGACTAAAAAAATCTGAAAATCAAGTCCAGCTGTCACAGGTTCCTGCTCAGCTCTCTTAACCTGCAAAATTGGCTAAATGTTGTTTCTTCTTACCCAGAGAGGAATAGAGACTAAACTAGCAAAAGGTTCTGAATGCCGTTTTCAGAAATGTTATTATTTGGAAACCTCCCTGGCAATGAGAGTCAAAACCAGTCCATGTATAGGTTCTGAAAATGGAAGTTAGTCTTCTATGTCAAAAGTCTTTCTGAAAAATATCCTAATAACTGATATCCTTGATATCCAGGTTTAGCAGAGCGGTCATTTTGTCTGTAATACTGAACCACATATGTTTCGCTGTATGTTTTACTAATAACATTATAGAATCTTTTTAAGTCTAATATTGAATTTAATGACCTAGAACTAATGCGTTTTATTTACCATGCTGAAAAAATTGTCTTGTAGTAACTGAGGTAATTTATTTCAGTTTACCTTTAATAATAGCGCTTAGATCAACAAACTTGGATATCCTAAATGCCCCCAAGCCTATTCTGGGCAATGTTAATTCATCGCACTCTATTGATAAAAGCACTGATGCATTTCAAATGATGCAGATGCATGTGGAATAAATGAATTATTTATAGGTTGCTTTACATAGATATCCCAAATGTTGTAAGTGCTATTTTTTTTTTTTCATTTTCGTAAAAGAGGTTTTGTTAAGGCGCTACTCTTACAGCACTGAAGACTAAAATTACATTGTTAGGGAAATGAAACATGGTTACCTGGAGTGCAGGCATCTCCAGACTGCTGAACCAAGGGACAGAACATTGAATGTGGACTAGTGACCGTCTCAGCTGTAGGGCACTGAGTGACTTTCCTTTGAGTGCTGGGCTGCTAAAGTGAGTGTAAACATCATTGTCCTGAGCTTGTCACCAAGAGAACAAATCCCTCCTCCTCATGCAGTGCACTTTCCAACCTTCAGGTGTTTTTGATCTGCATTAAGAAAGTGGTATACATTAGTGCAAGTGTCCTTGAATGCAGGTGCTGCATTTAGGGCCACAGACTCATCCCAATTCTCTACTTAGGTTAAATGGGGGTAAAATAGGTACTTATCTTGATATAAATCTAGCGAATTCATAAATGACATTTGTTTACCCTGTGTGAATATTTGATTTGTTTCACAGCTTGCCAAACTGAAATTCCAGATAATTATTTTCAATGTATTTTAAATTTATGTTGAAAATGGTTTAAAAAAAATAGCTTAAGGGGCTTGATGGTTCAAAGAAATCTTGTCCCATTCCAAATTCTGGTGTGGAAACATCCTATCCTAGCTGGTGCTTTGGCTTTGCAAATGTCCTTGAAACATTTTCTTCTATAAACAACTAGCTATTGGCTGATCAGCACATCTGTTCATGGCATTTAAGGTTTGAATGAACTGCCAGCCCTCAACTGCAAAGATCCCCACTGCCTGGGGGAGTTTTAGGGGCAAAGTATAGGGGTAAACACAGAGCTGTAAAGGAAAAGGCTGATAAGAGAAAAGAAGGAGCATTGGCTGAAGGAGAGTCCAGGTCTAGCAAAGCATGGGAGCACCTGGCGATGCTGGACCCACAAGTCCATGTGAAGAAGAGGCCGGAGTAGATTTTGGAAACTGTTGGTTACTATTAATAAACACACAGATGCTACTTAAGTAAGTGCATAGCAAATTTCTAGGTAGTGTTGGCAGTGAAAACTTCCTTGTGCTTTAAGATGTTTAATTGCTATTCTCAGTCTAAATGCTTTGCTCATGTCCTGTGTTGCCAAAACAAAATAAATAAAGGAGTTTGTCTAGGCTGTTGCAATAGGAAAGAAGACAGGAACCTGTTAAACCATTAGAACCATAATTTAGATTTTAGACCTGGATTGTCTTCTTCAGGGATTTCTGCAGATTACATATTCTGGGAGCACTAAAGGGAAATCACCACCTTCCCTTCTTTTCGTGTGCTGGGCTTTTGCCTAGGTTCAGGCAGTGAGAGTAACCTGCACAGTAAAGACAGAAAACCTTGCAGTTAATGGCTTTTTAATGTACTATAATAGGCCATGGAGAACAACCTTTCTGCCATGTAGCTGTTTTGCTCATTACTACTAGAGAGAATGAGATGAGAAATCAATTTAGCTCTTTTAAAAATTAATATAGTCTGCAGGAGCAAGCAGGGGATGAGCTCCATATCTTGGCTTTAAGTGTGACCCAGTGTGTCAGCTTTGCAAGGCAGAGACACCGTAGTAGGAGACCAGAAACTTAAGAAAGTAACTCCATAATGGTCAAACGCTAATATTATTATTTTTTTTAAAGAATTATTTGATGTGCCTGGGCATACTCCAGGTTGGAAAAGTCGGGGAGCCCAGAGTCCTGCAGCAGACAGGTCCCCGCAGGATGTCCCAACAAACAAGCACATTTACAAGCCCTGCTCTGTGAGTGCCACCATGCAGCCTCTGGAGGAGGAGCAGTGCCATGGGCTCGCTTCTGCTTCTTCTAGCCTTAGGTGGCTTTCATGACAAGCACGTTTACTGTCTCGTTTAGTTCTGTTACTATAATATTCATTTGTGCAAGTAGTGAAACACCTTCTTCCACAAAAATAGTCTTGATGCTGCAATATTTACATTAGAGGATTTAAATATATTGAAATTAGAATACAGCAAACAAAGACTGTAAGAAAGGAGTAAGAGCAGAGTTAAGGAACAAGCCTGGGCTGCAATAGTAAAGACAGACAACCTTTTACAGTTGAGAAGGTCAAGATTTTCATGCACCTAGATGTATATTTAGGAACCTCCATTGGTGACCTACTTTCTCCAAAGCTTTCTGAACACGGACCATTCTTCTTGATGTCAGTAGAATCTCAGCAGCTCTGAATCAAATGCCCTACTGAGGTACCAAAACATAGCTCTAAATACCCCAAAATGTGTCCCCTGACATTCAGTGTAATTCCTTTGCATTGTCTCTACATCACTGCATGGCAGCAGGTTGAGTGAAGAGTCTGGTTTGAGGGCAGGAAGGGTGATGGGAAGGTCACCTTTGGAAGGTGAGATGGAAGGGAGCAATGAGGAGGCTTTGGAGGAGCCCTGCTGGCTGTTGAGTCACTGGTGGGATGAGGCCAGGAACCCGGTAGTGCCCGACATCCACGAAACTGTGGTGTGAAAGGAGGCTCAGAGGAGCCTGGGCAGGGCTGGAGCTGTGAAGAGTGACAGTGAGCCTGGAGATCAGGAAAGTGATGGGAGAAGTGGCTGAATTACCCAACACTAAGGGCTGGAAAATATATGCAATTGTTTGCAGGATTTTGTGGGGGACAGTTAGCGAATCAGAGAGGACTGGAAGAGGAAGGATACAGCCTGGAAAGTCACTTCTGGTTCTGGCTGTGGTACTGCCAACACCACCTCCCGGTAACTACCTAATTCCATTCTCATTGATTTTTAAAAGAGAGCAGATGATAGGATATACTTCCTCCCCACAGGCAATCTGATGGTAACACTTTTACATGTTGGAACAGCAAGCAGGTTTCCTATACTTTTTATAGCCCTTAGCGAAAACAAATTCCCCATTTTGCTTTCAAGCCCAGCTCCACTAAAGTTAGTGCTTTTCTCTCAAAGTAACTCAAAAATGAGGCAGTGCCTCCTGCTGCGAAAGTGCCTGCTAGTGAGGAACAGCTATCAGGGAATAATTTGAAACAGTAACAGATATGGAAGCCCTTTTGTACATTAAGTTTGTGGCAGATTCGAGGTCAAAAGCCATGAAAATGTAGTGGAAGCTGTCCCTGTCATTCCTCCCCATGTTTATCCTTCCTGCTGCACCCAGGACATCTCCAGGACATCTCCAGGCTTCATGTGACGTGGTCCAGCACGTCCAAGAGGGTCCAGGTTCATGACTAGGGACTAGTGCAGAGTTGCTGATATCAGTGCTGGGTCCCTTTACTATTCTGGGCAGAGAGAATTGCACCAAATTCCCAGAGGAGGGTCTTTTATTAAAAAAAAAAAAAAAAAAAAGAACAGCAGGACTGGAAAGGAGAATCTCTGCCATAGGAGGCTACTGCATCTGTGGGTGGTTTTTGAAGGTGCAGCTTGCGTCAGCGGTGTTTCTGCTATTAGGAAAAGAAGCACACGCACACACTGCCTCCATACTTAAAAATCTGAATCCAGGTTGGAAAGGATCTGGTTTTTCTTCTCTTTTTTGCACTGATTTGAAATCAAATCCAGCTGCTTTCAGAGTCAGTGTAATTGCACTGGTTTTACACGATAGTAACTTGGAGGAGTAGAAGGTTTTCTGTCTGTGTGTTAGGTAAAAACCCAGATGAACTACTGCATGTAGTCATGCAATGAGTATGAGTTGCATCTATGTACAACTCATAGTTGCATTTACCTGGTTACCCTTGCAAAGTTAGTAACTTCAGCTGCGAACTGCCCCCATCCGTCAAGTGAGCCAGTACCAAGAGTGGCCCTGGGGTCACAAAAATTGTCTTCAATGTGTCTTTGAAAGGGTGGTTGTCCTTGCAGCCTGGATGGTTGAACTTGTACTTAAAGTTGTTTCCTTTGCTTCTTCAGGGCCATGTAGCACTGAATGGAGAGAGGAGGGAGCAGAACAAGGAAGATTGGGATAAGGGTGGAAAAAGATTTGGGAAAGCGAACATCTAGGAAAAAGCCAGGAGAGGAAATGAGAGGCGTAATTACAGGTTATGCCTACATCCTGCTGGGACCTCCGGCTGGGTTTTCCAGGACAGGCTTGTTCGTTATCAGCCTTGAGATGCCTTCTTATTTGGAAGACATTTGCATTTCTAATGGACTTATTTTTGCTTCCCTAGGCAGAAAGCTTCACTTTTCCACACTGTCCCAGCCCATTCTGATTCATTTTTTAATACTCTGGCTCAGCGCAAAGTGGATTTTCCTCCCTCTGTAGCTGTTGCAGGGCCTGCTCCGCTGCTCGTAGCCATTTGTTCAGCACGGAGCGCTCACCGCGGGTAATTAGAGCAGTATGTGTTCTTCTACTCGCTCTCTGCTAACGAACGTTAAATAAATATATGCAGAGATACAGCAATTTCTTAATTTAGAGATGGAAATATTGTGTCTGGTGATTAAACTTTGTATCAGATACTTGTAATTGAAAATTTAGCAGGCAAAGATTTACTTATCTAACAAGGAAAGTCTCTTGTGAGTTTGGATCTCCTGACCGTGTTCAGTGGTTGAACATATTAGAAGTAGATTTTTTTTTCTTTTTTAGAAGTGGTAACAGACTTCCATAGCTAATTAACTGAAATTGAGAATGAAATGATTATCACTTATCAAAAGAATATACTTTAAAATGCAGATATGTGAATCCCTTATCAGTGAAAAATCAGTTAGAAGAGCCCAAAGGTTTGCCTTCCTGGATATTCTGTTTCTGGGGTGATGGTAAGTGCAAGCATGGGCAAGAGGTGAGTGTATGAGATCATCCCCCAACTGTTCCAGCTTCATGCTTCTTTTCCTTGATCCTCTTGAGGTTTGATTAGTTAGTAGCCCAAAATGTATTTGTCTTAAAAATTACTTGTCCAGTATCCTTGAGTCTGCATAAATCTCTTGCACCCACAGTGTCCTTTCTTAAGGACAGGCTTAGTACGTGTTTCGTGAAGGACTAGTTTCTGCTGTTCCCTTCAGTGTTGATCCCACTTGCTTTGCTGGATGGTTTTTAGTTCTGATGCTGGAACACAGTAACCCCCAACCACCTTTCTCCTGCTGCTCATGATTTTGAAACACCTCCAATATATTCCCACATTCAGTTGTTCCTCACAATAGAAGCTGACCCATACCTTGGCCCATCCTTATCCTTTCTTGAACATTTCTTTAATACCTTTTTGTATTTTTATACCAAACTTATCATATTTGAGAGGAGGGGATCAGGACTACTCACATGTAGACATCTAAAATAGAAACATCAAGGGCTTGACTTCCTAAATGTGTTCAAATGACGTGGCTTGCATGATGTTTTAAGGCAAATGTATTCATAAATTTAATTTGATTGACCCCAAAGTGAAAGTAGATTTTGCACTGCATTGAAGTAAAATCTGCATGTCTCTGGTAGAAAAGGTGCCTTTGAAAGTGATTGTAAAAGCAGAAGTTGCCATATACGATGCAAAATAATCCCTCAACTAAGCAGTATAACACCTCTTTAAAACGGCTTATAGCTTCAGCTTATCAGGAAAAGAACTCAAGGTAACATAGTAAGTGTAAAGAAATGAAAGAAGGAAAGCAACATGCAAGGAAAAAGGCAGTGGAGAAAAAAAATGTCTATTATACTGGATTGTTGGAGAGAAAGATTTCTGAACAAGCAAGCAGAAGATGCATGGCCAGGCAGGGCCTTCACAGTGCCACCATCGTGGGGTAACTCCAATTTTCATTTTGCTCCTGCACCTAAAGTACAGGTCTCTGAGGCCAGGGGTTTTACAAGAATGCTTCCTTTAATTAAAAAAAAAAAAGTTAAATAAAGTCTAAAAGTTTTTTGTTCTCAAAAATGAGAACTTATTTAGTTCTAGAATGTGAACGAAACAAAAATAATGTTTTATTTGATTAGAAAATATATTTAAAAAATAACAGGTTCTTCTGAAGCCATAATCTTGATTTTTCAATCCTTCAACTTTTAATAATTCACAAAATTGAGACAATCAGTTTCAAAGAATATTAACATTACAGCATGAAAAAAGTCTCAACACAAAAGCAAATCTGGAATAAAAAAAAGAATTTTTATGATTTTATTTATATTTTATTATTATTATTTACCATCATTTGTATCATGGCTTTTTGGCATGCACTGGACTTTGTGTTTGTAAAAGTGAACAGTACCTTGCAGGGGTGATAAATTCTGCATTCCCAGGAGACATTGGGATGGCCATGTCATCACCAACATGGTCATGTGTACGAAACAAGTCAGTCCCGACCGATGTTGCCCATAAATTTTGTTCTTGCTGTCTACAGTGGTACCTTCCGACGGATTGAGAAGTATCTGCAAAACTTTGACAAAACAATCACCAATTCTGTTGGTCAAAGGTGCCAGAAAGGCTTTATGTTCAATAGTCTCATCTATTATCACCCTAATAAATACTTATTCCCAAACTGGAAGTCAATTTTCCCATGTCCTAGTGAACAAGGGTCCACACGGAAAAGCTGCTGCCGCAGCTGGCACATGCTGCTCATCCAGCTGGCAGGATCAGGAGAAACCGGGGCCAGACAGGCTGAGACCTTGACTCCTCTGCACCATTAGCCAAGAGGGCTAATGTATGTAAGCCGGGTAATGCAAAGATATTTTCACTGTGTTTATTCTTATTGTTTCAATTGATGGACTGACTTATGCTACAAGATGCATTTCTTGGAAGGATTATTAAAGCTTATTAATAATTTGAAAGTATCCTTTCTTTCCTTACTCTTCTTCCCGGTAGGAGCATTCTTACATTTCCCCAACTGTTTTTTTTTATAACAATGTGAGTGTGTCTTATATGTATTTATTCTGTACATTCAGCACTTTCCTTCTTCCAGATTTTATTTCAGGGGTAACAATTGTTAGAATTTTCTATCACCTTTTGCATTTAGCTGAAACTGAACTCAGGAGTCTACACAAGATATGACCTTAAACCCAGTAAAATCCAGTAAACTATTGACCTTTATTCTTTATTTATTATTTCTTTTTCTATTTTTGAATTCCTCAGAAAAGGATATTTATATGAGTAGAATTTTATTCCAGTAATTATCATATTATCTTTTTCCTACCTATCTTTTTCCAGTAATTATCATATTATCTTTTTCCTACTTTCCTTTCTTTTTTTTTTCTCCATCTCAATGGACACAAAATGCCCCATATAGCCATATTATCAAGCCAGGATAGATCTGAGTATGGAGGAGAGGAGAGGATTTGTTAGAATCTTTTGCACCTTGTTTGTTTATTTATTTATTTTCTTTAGAGCGGGAAAGGGAGAACATATGATCAGTGCTCTGTTGCCATCAATTTGATTTAAGGGACACAATATTGGCTATATTGAGGAGAAAACAATACTGAACATAATATGTCTTTACCCAGTTTGAAGGACACTGTCACCTTGATCACTACTGGTGATCTTTGGTTGGTCCATCAAAAGAAAGAGATTGTTGCGGGAATAGGAAAGGTCCAGAGAAGGACCTTGCTTCTCTGCCTCTCTGCTTCTCCATGGCAGAAGCATGGAGAGTCACCATAAAAAGAAAAAAAATGGCTGGAGTGACAAAGACGTGGTGTAAGGATATAGAAAATAATGAAAAATATAAAGTCACGTTCCTTTCCTTTAAGAGCAAGGGGTGTTCTATAGCTACAAAGCTGTCGGTTGAAAGGTTTTAGCTCAGGGAACCCCTTGAGAAGGTTTTTTTTTGGACAAAATGTTGGTGAGGATTCAAAACTGGAGCCGTCACTCCTTCGGTAGAGCCCCACGAGGATCTCGGTGCCTGGAGCTGGCTCTGCAGGAGCTGGTGCTGCTCCTCTGCACTGACACTGCCCAGCGCTGGCAGCAGAATAAGAAACGCAGTTAATCACCTCTCTGATTTGTTATGGGGTTTCCTGAGGGAGTCGGCCTGGTCAGTGTAGACAAAGAGATTTGAGACTTCAAGGGAAAAATATATCCTTATCTGATGCTAATTTTTTTTTTATTCTCTCATTTCCTGTTAATTTAAAGCCCATTAGATTGCGTGCATAATTGCAACTTGTTCCTCCCTGTAGCCATCCCCTTGCACTTGGTTACAGTGAATCTCTGTACCCTCTCAAGTGTCTTTCATTGCTAGGTCCTCTACCTGCAACCACTTTCAATTATTTATTAATAGGTCTTTGCATGTGTTGAACACGTTTCCATAGATTCTGTAGAGCAGTGCCCTCTTGTGACTAGTCCAAAACCAGAAACCACAGGCCAGTAACGGAAATGTGTAGGATGTTGTTGCATTTGATATCTTATCAGCCTTGCACTTTCCAAGGCTTTGAGTTTCAGTGATGACTGCATCTTTTTCACACTTTTACAACTGAGGCTCAGCGTAAGCATAGGCAGTACCATAGGAGCGATTAGTTAGTATAAAAGGGATCATGAAATGTTGCATGCAAAGGTGAAGCTTAGCCAGCACGATAGACACCGTCTGCTTTCCTTGTTGATGCACACAGCTTTGATTCAGTGTGTCCTGAAACATCGGTTTTCTGTTCATGACAACAGTAATGAAAAGGAAAATAACTCCTTTAGGTGTTCTTTGTCACAGCTACTAACAAGTGGAATTTGGTTAAGGGCGAAGAGCAAGAGACGAGGAAACGCACAGAGGGATTAAGGAGGCAAACCACAGGGTCATATTTGAATGAGAATTTATTCATGGATTCCTTTTCTTCTCGAGTGTCAAGTGGATTATTACTTTTATGTGCAACGCTCACGCTGCCTTGTGTGAAGGCAGACCAGATGAGACAGAGAAGATCTGGCAATTTTGGAAGGGAAGAAGAATGTCTGTGCAGGGCTCAGTTTTACCTGGCCCCATGGCTGCCTTTGCTGAGCTGGGGCTGTAATAGGGAAACAAAAAATAACAAAAATAAATAAATAAATAAAACACTTTTTTTTTCTTTGTAACGAACTGGTCTATATTGATAAATAACTCCTCCTACTGAGGAGGTTTTTGTAACAAAAAATATACGGGGCTTTCAAAAAGGCAGCAGGATGGAGTCGAAATGGATCCACCTTTGAGGATTTCTTGTTCTTCTCTCTCCTAATTGCAGTCTCCTGCATTTTTTCCCCTGCTATGTGTGTTATAAAAGCAGAGAGATGCAGGGAAGAGGAGTTATTTGAAGTAGAAATGAGTTCCCTGTTTCTCACACGGACTTCAGCTTCTCGTGCCTCTGCCACCGCGGCACGGCCTGAGCCTGTCGAGCTCTCACATTAGGGCTCTTTGAAGCAGACTTCAGTCTAGTGAGTGAAGGGCAGCAGTGGAATTATTTCTGGTTTCAGATTTGGAACTAAGGTTTCGTAGGTATGGGCAGCCTGGATTTCAGTCATGGGTCTGAGCCCTTCTCCTAGCAAGGCAGAAAAATCTTTTTTAGTTTTGATCTTGAAAAATCGGGATTAGACAAGACAAAAAGAGAAACAGAATAGTATTACTGATTTTTGCAATTATGAGTTTTCCCAGGACTCAGCCTTCAAAGAGCTTTTGGCAAATAAATTTGTGAGTTAGACTTGCATACTGCTAGGGGATTTTTCCTGAGCTACGGCTGTGTTTTATTTTTCTGGTGTGGCTGTAAAGCACTGCATGGGTGCGCCGAGTACAATCTACTTTCAAGCAAGGAACAATTAAAACTACTTCTAGCATAGTAAAATGCATCCACCAACACAATATGTTATACAGCATTTAGCTACATTATTCTAAATCACCTATTTATAAAAGGTTTTCCTTTCAGTCTCCTGTAAAATAAGTAAATAAATAAATAAAAGGTAGAAGCAGTAGAAGGATAATGACTCATAATGCCGGAACGATAAAAATGGGATTTCAGTTGTCTCCGGGAATTAAAGTGATGTTGTTAAAGGCAAGCTGCTCTCTGTCCCCTGTTGCTTCCTTGCCTCAGTCTCAGGCAGTGTAAGAGACTGTTGCTGATTTCTGCAGTGCAGATCAGTAAGGCAGAAATAGCAGGAATTGGTGGTGAGGGAAGCAGATTTAAGGCAAAGAGCAGTAGTGGGGAAGCTGATGGCTGATAGATGCCTGCTCTGTAGGATGCAGCTTAAGGAGAAGCTCTCCCTGGCACATGGACTGAATGAAGGTATCTTCAGATCCTTCTCTCTGAATCCATATTTCATTGCCTTTCTCCAAACTTGCTCTCTTTCCCTCCCTCCCTCTCAGTTATTCCGACATCAGTTTGCTGCAACATCAGGGGATGGGGAATGCAAAGCCTTTTCTGCCTTTTTTCCTTGGGAAACAGCTCAGAACCAAAACAGGCCTGGCTTGTGCTTTGACTACTGAATTTCACATTCAGTTGTTTATGGGTACATGAAATAAGTATCAAATAGATGCACTGCGCTCAGTCTTGAAAGAACAGAAGATCATAATATTAAAAGTGCAACTTGATTTTGGGATTGAATCTGTCTGGCCTTGATTCTGATTTTATTTTTATTATATTCTCCACAGTTAAGTCTTACAGCACTTGGGGACCGTGCATGGTCTTAGCATCCGTTGACCAATTACTGCCCATGCTGTCCTGAGGAATAAAACTCACCTGCCCCAGGGAACGCAGGTTTGAGAGGGCCTGTTCTCATTACTATGCAAACCCTCTCAACTTCAATAAAGCAGATACTGTCCTAAGTGGGTAAATAATCCTGCAGGCTTAATAAATAAGATTAAATTTCCCCTTTCATTAAAGCAAAGTAAAAATAGCATTTATCTAAACCTGCCTGGACTTGTCCTTCTTCTCCCTTGTTCCCCCTTGTATCATAGTCAATCTTTTTCATCCTATCTGATACATTTTGTTAATCTTTGATTGTTTTTTTCTGTCAGTTTTACTTTTCTGTTTAATTTACCCTTTTCCGTGGTTTACCTCATTGCTTTCATTATTTCCCAAGACATGAGGCTCTCTGTCTCAAAATTAGCCTCTGAAG
The DNA here is from genome assembly GCA_013389825.1 of Crypturellus undulatus. NCBI lineage: Eukaryota > Metazoa > Chordata > Aves > Tinamiformes > Tinamidae > Crypturellus > Crypturellus undulatus. Next base: position 77,436 of record VWPW01017937.1, on the reverse strand, counting down.
ACAGTAATGCTGCAGTTGTGCTATCTCTTTCAGCATTAAGGGCTCTTTTACCATCTGGGCTCCATGCAGAGCATCCTTACCTTATCCCATTTGCTCTTCCTTGTCAATCAGAGCTCTTTTTGACTGGAAATGCCAAGTTCTCCACAATTTAAATTTGCTGTGTGTACAATAGGATGTTAAGGGGAGTTGTTTAGACACCTGGTTTTAATGTATAAACCTGCTACTTTGCTCAGCAGTCCTGGGAGCTGGTGTGAATGTGGCTAGTAGCAGCCAAGCGCTGCAGCGTTTTTGGTGCCAAGCAGGGTTCGGGTGCTATTCTAACAGCTAAACACTGCAATTCAGTATAAATTGGCTTCCTTACAACAGGGCCCATCCTCCCCGAAGGCTGCAAATGCTGGTAATCACTGCAGCCAGTACTTTTCCTTACTGTGCGATATCCCAGGTTTGTTTTCTTCGGGCAGGCCCCTCTCTCAGCTGGGATGTGCGTGTCCTGGGGATGAGTTTGGCGAGTTGTCCAAGCCCTTGCAAAGAGCAGACCCACTCCTTTCCCCATCTCTGGCTACCATCTACCAGGCTGGAGCTCACCTGGGCCCTCAGGAGATTTGTCCACAGGCCAAATAAGCGGAAGGTTTTTGGTTTTGCTTTAATTTTAAGTCCATTTCTCACAGTCATGTGTTTTTCCAAACGAATATGATTGTAGTACTGGCCTTGGACAATCTTTTCTGTTGGAAATACCATCTGTCCTACAGGTGTAACCTTCCTTCCTGTTATCTTGTTAGACTGTAAATGCTGACCAGTAATGTCCGATCGATACTTGCCTGGGAGGACTCCAAGAACCCCCCAGCCAGCTCAGGAATTGCCATCAGTGTTTGAGCAAATGGAAATCACTGTCTGCTCCAACACAAGCGAGTGCTCCCTGCACGGTGGTGGTCAGGGCTGTGGAGCTCTAGTGGAAGGGCCTTCCTTTAGATGTAAGATAAAGTCCTAAAGTCCTGACTGCTTTGGGTCATTAAAGCTCCCATGGTAACTTTTTTGGAAGAGACGGGATGATTACATCTTTCTCTTGACTCATTTCCAGCTCCGGTAATTGCCTTCATCCAGTTGAACAGGAGACAGTATTTTCACTTTACGTAAAGCTCAGAGGACCCTTCAGAGCTCGCAGCCTTACAGTAAAGGCGGTCGGATGCTGACTGCCTGCCAGCTGCCCTGGGTAGTGACAGAAGGGAGGTCTAGCATCCCTACAGGTGGGCAGCAGCGTGTGCTCTGTTGGACCACCTCTCGTGGTGCTCCTGTGATATTAAATACGACTGTGAACAGCTAAACCAGAGCCACGTGCGTTGCCTGTGCGATGTGCGGAAGCACCGTGTCAGCTCGCTCCAGCAGGGCCTTCTGCAGCCTGCTCTGTCGACACGGGGTAATTTGTTTGCTAGCCTTGCTGGTCACATTTTTATCCAGAGACTCATTTATCTGAAATTGTTCTGAACTTGAATTTCCTTTATTCGACAATCTCCCTTAATCTTAGGGATTGAGAACAATAATTCCCCTGATGCTGGCTTTCATCAGACTTAGGCTCATTCAATTATCTTTCGTGCCTGTGGAGCTGAAACTACAGGACTCGAGATGTTGCTTTTTCCTTTAAGTCTGTAGCTCTTAGTGACTGATGCTGTCCTAACAATCTTGCTATTGCTTTGTGCTTTTTCACTAAGTCTTTTTGCTAACCTGCTGCATCTGAATTTTACTTTTCTGATTTTCATTCCCCCCTTGTTAAACTGATAGAAATTTTCAATTTCATTAAATTTTGTTTTAGAGCTGGTTTTGAATTCTTATTCCCTCATATCTTTTATCACATAGTTCTGGTTTCTACTTTCCATAATCTCTAGCAAATAATGAAAATTCTCCTCAAATGCATACCATCCTTGCCAATTATTTTATAAAAGAGTCTCTCACATCTAATAATATATACTTAGTGTCATCAGAGAGGCATTACGTCTATAAATTCTTGGGTCTTGACATTCATGCAAATTTGCATTCCAGTAGCTGGAATGTAACACCTTAGGTTTCCTTGCATCTATCAGTAGTCAAACTCCTTAAGAAAAAAAATAGTCCCAGACTTTCTTGTCTACTGTGTTATCATTTGCTGCCTAGTTTGAGAACCCCATGAGCGCAGTGATGAAGAAAACACTCTATTGGGTCAGACAAGTGTTCCTTCTGCCCAGTGAAGTGTTTAACCATGTCCCTAGCTGCTCCCCTTCTGGTAGTCCATCACTGAGCAGCACTGGCTTAGGCATGGCAGAGAGTATGTCTATACCTTGTTCCTTTAGTATCTGCTGGGGGACCGCTTGTACATGGATTTGTGCACTCCCTTTTTGAACTTGCTGATAGCATCTGCCTTCACACCAAATCTGTTCCCTGTGCCAACAAATTCTGGCAGTTTACTGTCCATTGTGTTCAAAAAAAGTTTTTTTTTTTTTTTAATACTTTCAGTGAGTTCTGAAGTCCTCAGTGTTCTAGGTCTAGTGTCACAGGATATGGTAAATAACAGTCCCACATGCAGCTTATCTACTAACCTCAGGATTTTGTATACCTCAGTGGTATCACATCTCCGTCTTTTCCATTCTCCTCCTAAGATGGTTTCACCTTTCCTTCAATCATGTAAGTTTTTGCTCATGTATTTGACACAGAACCCAAAACTACACAGAAGGCGTGCGCTGTGGATTTATATCCTGGCAAACGATGCAGCCCTTTTGCTCTCTCGCTGATGTCTAACTTTTTGTTGCCTTTTTGATTGCTGCAACACGTTGGGCGGATGATACGGGAGGACTGTCTCAGCGATGGCCTCATGATCCCTTTCCTGAGTTACGACTCTCAGTTCAAGTTCAGCATCATGTCAGCACCAAAGGGGCCAGGTTTTCGTAGGCCAATGCTTTTTCTGATGATCAAGCCTTGTGAAGGATTTGTCAGGCTTGCGTGCCTGAAAGGGGAAGCATGCAAAATTGCTAGCCAGTTGTGGCCATTTATAGTGCCTAATATGCCCTTAAGAGAAACCACAGCAATTTAATCTGGTTTCCCCCTAAATGAGAGGAGAGGAGACAGCTGCCAGGCTAAGCAAACCCTGTGCGTGTGCTGCTTCTGTCAAATCTGTGGCTGGCTGCGGCTCAGCAACTGCAAACTACTCCCTGTAGCTAGATCTGTTTTTTAATGTGTTTCCTGCCTGAATTTAAGAAAGATGTGTACAGAGAAGTTAGGAATCTGTGACGCTGCACATACATCATCTGTCGTGGGCTTCCTGCATTCACACATTTGGCTTATCAGTTTGCTTTGGTTTTCTTTTGACTTTTTTGCCAACACTCCCCTTCTTCCGCGCAGTCTTGGAATAGCACCAAGGCTGTTCAGCTAGTTCTAGTAAACACTGCTTTTTGTCATCACTCACTTTTGGAAGTGTGACTACATATCTGTGCCTACAAACAGATGTGTAGTATATTCTACCGGCCACTCCATTTCCTGGAAGTTGAAAGAGGGGGAGGAGTTGACTATGTGAACTCTGCTGTTGAAGAAATCCATTATATAATGGAATAAATGGCTTTATGCCTGAAAGTTACAATTTTCAGCATCATTTACACTGAACACTCACCCCAAAGAAAGGCAGGTATAAAAAATGAGATGCAGTGATGACCTTTATCAGTTGTGGTGACAGCTATAAATCAGACTGCAAATTCTCATCAGCCCACTGGACAGAATTCATTACAGACAGAGATTGCTGCAATGCTTTTTGTCTTTGATTGAGGTACGTCCCATTTAAATAAATGCTCTTTCACTGGAACAAATCACACATTTCAAAGCAGAAGTCCAAGAATATTATTCATTGATTCTTTTGAAGACTGAGATAATACAACTTACAGACTAGCAAAATCTCACTATGTTTTCCTTGGAATATAATGCAGATCAATTTGTTCTCCTTTGAAGCAGGCCAATTTTCTGTTCATTAATTCAGGCTCTGCGTTGATGGCTTGTATTGAATATAATAGTCAGATTTACAGGCCTAACAAATCAGCACTGCTCGCTTTGTTCTTCCTTATTCATACCAGAAGTACGTACAACAGATTAGCACCTGATTTTAAACTTGTTCCACTTTAAGAAATAATGGGAAAGTCTTTCATTGCCTACTTCCAGCTGTGGAACAACTTTTATGCAATCATCTTGGAATTATATACCTTATCAAAGTGTTATGTTTTTGTTGAGATAACTGCAAGCAAGAGCATAGGGAGCAATAAAAGGTGAGCAGGAATGCCGTTATGAGCAGTAATGCAACCTCAATCAGTTCGTGTAAGAAACAGCTACCAAAAATTAATAGGCCTCTAATCATTGCATTGAGAAGCTTCTTTACCTGTGTACTAAACTTCATGCTGAGAAAAAACTTTCCTTAGGAAATATCCGGATATGCTTAAACGTTTCAAAATGCTTTACTGGCCATATTTAAAAGGAGATTTTCCTCCTTAAAGCTCAGTATGTGACTGGAAAATATCCTCTGTTGCTAACGCAGAATCATTATTTAAACAGTAATCTGTTTCAAATGGCTGATAATTAGGTAATAGTCTGTCTCTCAGCTCAGTTACTCCTGTTTTCCAAAATACCTGAAAATAAAATGTAACATCTTCTTATAAGAAATGATGTTTCAGCTTTAATGGTCTGACGATATAAATGGACAAGGTCTGTAAGGAGTGTTGATACCTTTTATTATAACATCTTATAGGTTGTCGGCGCACAAGCGTGTCTTCATGATCTGGAGAAGAAGCTGGGAGTTGAAAATATAAATAAATCTGTGCTGGATCAGACCCCAGGGATCATCTGCTCCTGCATCTGGCCCTGACAGGGAAGAAAGACTTTAATAAGTGGGCAAGATTTTCTTGACAATAATTTAGGATATACTTTTAGTCTCCAGAAATCTGAGGCTGAAAGGTTTTCTGAAGATTGTCTCCCTTCAAGAGCCATAACCTTGTTGGACTTTTCTTCCACTTTTCTTATTCTTTTTTTAACATACATACAGTTCTACCATCCACTGTACTCTAGGATTGAAATTTCCACAGTTTGTTTACCTTTTGCTCAAAAAAGTACTCCCTTTTATTTGCTCTGAGCCTGTTACTTGCTGGTGTCATTTGATGCCTCCTAATATTTATGTTAGAGGAGACAGGCAGGGAACAAGAATTCATTATTTATCTTCTTGATGATGCCTATGAGTTTTGGGACTCTATTCTAGTGCTGTTCAATCAGTTCTTCTCCAAGTTGAAGAACCTTAGTTTATGCAGGGATAAATCATATGAAGCAATATCCTAAAAACTTGAATATAATCAGGCATGCTTATGAAAATTCCATGGGCCTTGGACATCTCTGAGGAACTAATAAACAAATTTTAATATTGTCAAATCCAAACAGGAGCTCTCTTCATTATCCTGGTCTCAGATATAAGTTTTAATGTAACAGGATTCTGCATTTTTTATTTATGAGAAAAGGTGTTGATAAAATTTATGACATAACTAAAAGAAAATACAGAAAGAGAGGAAACACTCGAGATTCTTTGAGAACTTTGGCCAGGAGTCTGAATAGCTGCTGCTGGGACTCGGACACATCTTCGGTCTGTAAAATGTTTTTATCTGGGGACGTTATCCATAGTGCAGCAACACTTTGACCTCAAAGAATTGAATTCTTCCTATTCTCAAAAAATAATATCTCTTTACAGTGAGTGTTACATCTGAAACAATGAAATGTATGGCAATGAGTGTTTTTATTAAAAATAATACAGTGAAGAACTTTTCCTCTGCATTTTGAAAAGCATTTTACAAAATGGTTAATGAATGTGATGGGAATGACTGTCAACAGTTAAAAATATATAATAATAATAATAAATAATAGGGAACTTGCTAGGATTGAACAGCAAAGTTTGAGCAGAACTGGATCTCTGGAGCTTGTGCTTTCTTTGCAGGGTATAAGCACTGGGCACCGATACGTGGTATAATGAGTTAAGTCAGTATTTGTATAAATGCTTAAGGATTTAGATTCACCTTTGACTCACCACAGAGCAAGCTATGGGTTATGTTTAATCATTCACGTATCTCCAGTGCTTACGGGATTCACTGTGGCAGTCACCCTGCAGTAGTGCCACAGCACTGCGGGGAAGTAGGAAATGAGGAATTGTTTCCCCAACGAAAACTGGAGGCAGAAGCAAGGTAAGATCTGCCGAATCTAGGTCGTAATTTAGCCAGGTTGCACAAAGCAGTAACACTAATCTCATATCAGGAAGACCTGCTGAACCTTTTAAAGGCAGTGTGCTTGGGACTTAAGTTTTATCTTTTATCTATGGGGCAGCGTAAACACTGATCAGGCTTGAATTTGAGTTTGTGAATTTGTGAAGGTCACAGCCCTTTATTGCTGCAACGTTTTTTCATCTTGAGTCTTCGACCTGCCACCCAACCCTCATTTGGTGTCTGTTTTATACATATACTCGGGGTTTCAGTCCAGTACATTTGGGCTGTGAAAGCTGGAGACTATCTTCTGCCCATGCCGCCCCTACCGTGGGGGATTCGGGTCCTTGTTCAGAAATCTGATGTGCTGCGGCAATCCAGGTGCACAACACGAGCAGAGATTTTTCATGTTCCATTGAAAATAGTAATTTCTTAGCTTACCTCTGCTGCTGGTACGTGTGAAGGAGAAGTTGTTGGCAGAGTTGGATGATTTGTACAATATTGGGTTCAAAAACCTATTGTATTAAAACATGATCTGCCTTTAACATTCAGAGACTTTTTCTCTTTAGTGTTCAGAGACTTTCTAAGCATCTGGCCTAATAAACTCCCACAGAGATTAAGAATCTTGGAAATCTCTATGTGCAAGGAACATTTTTTGACCTTACCTTTTCTACCCTAGAGGGTAGACAGTGATCTTTGTATGTGCATTCAAAATCAGGCACATTCAGATCTGGGAAAGAGTAGCAGAATAAATATGTGACAAATATTAACAATGTTATTTAATGCCTGCCCTGGAAGTCATTTTAACATAACAGCAATGCCTGTGTCAAAAAAAAAAGAAAAAAGAAAAACTGTGTTCCCTAATGGGGATCTTCCCAAATGTCCCTTTTGGTTCAAGTCCATAACTGGACTCTATTTAAACAGGTAATTCCAGACTTCCTTAACGTTCTTTTCTCTTCTTCCTTGCAGATCATGAATTCATTTATAGAAACCAGAATGGCACTGTGATTCTAAGGAATGTTGAAACCAACAATTCAACAGTATTAATAGAAAACAAAAAAATTGTAAGTATTTTCTATGATGAGCAGAAGAATTTCACAGTTTCTTTCAGCTGGATCAGTAAAGCAGAAAATGACTTAGGTTTCCGCTTCTTGTATTGTCAAGCAGATGCCATGTGCTTGTAATACTGTGAGCTAAGCAGCTACCAATAATGTGAAACTAAACTCGAAGTTTCTTTATTAATCTGTAAGCTCAATTCCTTTCATACTACAAAAAACACCATATAGATATTTGAAGAAAGTCTTGCATATCATATATAATTGAAAGATACCTGATTTGAGTCTTTGTACACTAATAGAAAGACAGCTGCTACAATTTGCTGGCTTCTCTTAGCATTTTCCGCATTTCTCCATGTAAAGACTTATTTTTTAACCTGTAGATTTGCTAATTTCACTTGCATAATGTTTGAAGTGTAATTTCAATGTTGTTAATGAATGGTGCTGATGAATAGAAGTGGGCTGAATGTGAGAAAAACCCTAAGACATTATTGGGAAAGATGTTAGGAGGTTGCTATTAAAATGAATTGAAAGAAAACAAATTCACAGCTGAGGCATAATAGTATTTATAATAATGAAAGTGTTTTGTAGCATTAGTTTTTAGAGCAGATGGAGGCAGCATTATGTCAGAAGTTAGTACATTAAATGTCAGACTGTGTTCAACATCTCCGGTAAAAATGAATAGGTTAAGTTATTAACAGCTAATTCCTGAAGTAAAATACACTTATGTTTGCTCTAACAATGAAATATGAATCACATTGTCCTGACAAAATTGTTACTTACACAGTGTCTGCCTAAGGTTTGGGTTAATTTGAGAGTTCTTTGTTGTATAATATCATTGCAAAAGAACAAAGGCAAAGTAAAGCTAACATGGCTTATTTTAGTGATCCAGGATCTGCTTGTAAGCTTGACCTCATTTCAAAAAACAAAAGCAAATTTACAAGAAAATCATAATACCGTTGACTTTGTTCTGCATTAAAGCTGAGTCTGTGATTTGTACAAATTTAGAATACGGTATTTTTTTTTATTGAGAGCAGGACTTCATTGCCAAATTGTTGTTACTGGACCCAGTCTAAAATACTGTTTCTACTTAACCCTTATGCTCTGCTACATCATGCAAGCAATCCCCTTCTACCTGGGCATAACGCCTTTCTTTACCACGTTGCTGTTTTGCTTTTTTCACGTTTGTGTCAACCAAAGGGCTATGGTTTAAAGTGTCTGTCTCACCCGTCGGTGAGTGCAAACCTAACATTTCGCTAGAAACGTTTCTCCAGTAGGACCAGTGCAGATGAGTATTACAAAATATGCTTTCCCTAGCTATAATTTTAGAATACTGTCTCTCCTTGTCTACTCAGGACCAGGGGGAAATTTTCATGCGTCTTTTTCCTTGTCAGTATAATACACTGGCTTGAGTTTGCATCTGCTGATCCAATTTTCCCTAGTTTTATGTAATGATCATTCTCATACCTGCTATATGTTTTTTTTCTCCATGAAGAAAGTTCTCACTGTGCTGTGAGTAAAGGAACAGACTGGATTCCTTTAATACTAAAGTCTGCTGAATTTACACTACCTCTATTTGGCATGGTTTCAAGATCACTGCTTATTTTCCTCCTTTTTAGTTTTTGCCATTTGTAAGAAAAGGACAGTGTTACAAGGCGGTCCTACTTTCATGCCGCTTGTTTGACCCTTGGTCCTTTGTCCTCTCAATAAATAATTCTGCAGAACATCACCTCTGTTTTGATGGAAAAACTCCCCATATAAGAGCTTCTGTTGTACCTCATTCGGACACATTACCTTTTGTTTTCTTCTTTCCCAGCCCTGTGTCAGAATAACTTTTGCTACCTTGGCATGTTTTTCTTTCTCCACGTTATTAATATATCAGTAAACAAAATCTGTCTTCCTGCTGACACTGCTGGCTCTCACACTCCCCCTGGCACCCCTCCATCCTAAACCTCTTTCACTCTTCAGTACCCTGTGTCTTTGGATAACCTGTGTGATTCCTCATGCATCTCCTACAGTCTCGCTGACCTTGCGGAGGACTCTCTTTATTTGATGCTCTGCATTTTCCTGAAGCCCAGGTTCCCCCTTTCTCCTTGTCAATCTCTGAATGACTTCCATCTAACAAGTTAGGGAAAAGATTGAAGAGGAATCAGGAGAATGGCATGGGGATGGGACCTCTCTTTGACCTTGATAATGTGTGCACTGGCACTGTAGATTACAACACAGTGGAAAGGGGAAGAGACATCTGCACCGTACAAATGACAAGCAGAGCAGGAAAAAGATAATTCCTGACAAATCTGAGACATCTTGCAGTCTCTTATTAATAAGAGATTATCAATCTCTTATTAATAAAAAGCTGGTGCAGCTTTTTCCGCAGTCCAGATCAAGGTAGAACTGGAAAGCTGTATCACCACAGCATCCTCCAAATTTTATGGCTGTGGAAGATGGTGTAGGATTCCATGCAGTCTTAATTGGGGCAGACATTGGTGTCTTTTTATCAATAATTTGCTCCAGCAGGTATTAACTGTGAGTTATCTTGGGTGCTTTGGCCAGTGACAGAGAGGAAGGAGACATAAAAGAGAAAGCTGTCATCTATCATGAGCTCCCTCCTGCCCATAGCAGCCCTATTAGCCTCTGTTCAGTAGATTTATATGGGGAATTCTGATTTTTTTAGATAGCTGCCTGGCCTGTGTCATAACGCAGTTATATTTCCTCCTAAGGGACCACATTTTCACCCACATGCCAGTTCTTGTTTTTGCAAAGAGATATGACATATTATTTTTGATGACATTTAGTCAGACAATATTCTTCATCTTTATAAGAATGGTCATAACAGTCATTTTTAGATGTTAATTCCTTCAAAACTGAGAAAAAGCCCCATCAACTTATAATCTTTTTTCATTTCTTTCCTAGGTCTCCTTAAAAGCTCTTCGATATGAAGTTTCACCTGATCGGGAATACGCACTTTTTGCATTTAATGTTGAACCAGTAAGTAAACAGATTTTCAAACTCATTGAAAATACACAGCCAATGGTGAACTATTTTTCTTTTTTTTTCTTTCTTTCTTTTTTTTAGCTTTTATGACATGAGCAATATTTTAAATTAACTAATTCATATGAAACAAAAGAGAAAGCTCTCACTTACATATTCTGAAAGCATGTCATACTGCCATCTAGTAGAGGAGAAAGGTATAAATTACACTGTAGAGGAAACACTGTCAGTGCCAGAGTTTTATAGGCTTGGGGAGGAGAAATGTAAGGGCATGTCTTTGCTACAAGGATTTCTGTTCCTCTTTTGCGTAATTTTTTTTTCATGGTGCCTTTTTCAGTCACACCATAAATTTCTTTGCAAGAACAAAAAGCAACTATCAGTGTCTCCCACAACTGAAATAATACATTAATTATGGTGTTACCATTCCCAGTGCTGCAGTTAGGGGTGAGCTATCACTTTCATTATAAATCCTTTTTTTCAGAGGTTTAGGTATTAATCATCCACAAGAAATCACCACTGGGCTACTATTAAGTTTCAGATTATCACTATTTTTTCTACCAAACTTAAAAAAAGTGTAATGAGTCATTTTTAAATGGTGACTAAACCGTAGGCAAATACATGAGAACATGGGATGAAGTTCTTAAGCATGAAGAGTATTTATTTCCTTTTTAAATTGTGCTCGTATATCACCCGAAATATTTGAAATAAGGCTATGTACTACTACTTTGTTAAACTAAATCTCATACATTTTGTTTCCATAATTTATAATTACACCGATTCCTCAAAATGCAAATGATTCACTTGCTAGCAACCGTGAGTTGTTTTTTTTTCCTGTAATGAATTTAGTTTGAGCTGCTAACCAAAGGAAATTTGTTGGTCTTTTAGGTAGTAGAGGTTGTGACTCTGCTGTTCCCCATCTCATTTCTCTGTTGTCATCTTTGGAATTATTCCTTACTCCCAGTGGTATAGAAAGTCAGGAGAACCGTGGCTGGTGTTAGAGAAAGGTCAAACAAAACTGTATCAGAAATTTTAGGGGCATATTCATAGAGCATTTAGGGGCAATTCATAGAGCATGTCTGCTGAGAGATTGTTGCTGATGCAATTTCACGGGTCCAAAGCTCATTAGACTTCTAAACAGAGTTGTATGCGGAAATGTTAAGTTAAATCTAAATATGAGGAAAGCTGCCTGTTTACCATCAAGCAAGCCAACCCTTACCCTTAAGGTACCTTGCTGTGTTCATCAGTGGTGTTTTATAAAATTCACTTCTTTTAGTGGAGCTTGGACTTTGGCTGCTCAGGTGCCAACACTGTGCCCAGAGGAATTGTACAAGATAGAAGAGCACTGAGGGAAAAGAACTCCTTGAACTCCTCCAGGAATGAGAGAAGAATTTTAATTCCTAAAAAATAGCTTTAATGAAAAAAAAAAAAATCCTCTATAGCCTCAGCCTTTCTTCACTAATAGAGCTGCACAATCTCAGAACTGCCAAAACTGGATGTACAGGGGCACTTCAGACATCACATTCAACATGCAGAAAAATGCTTGTCTTGGGCAAGGAGGAGGAGGAGAGGGCATGGAGAGGGATGGGCAAGACACACTTCTTCCACACATCTCAGTTCTTGTAGGTCTTTTGGAAGCTCTTCACAGACTCCAAAGCAGTTGATTTTTGGCAAAAATCTCTGTTTGTGGTGCTGAAGATTCAGGCCTGGAGAAGCAGAGGGCACCAGGAGCTCCCCTCTTGACATCATGTGCTGCTCCAGAAAGGAGAACTCAAGCTACTATACAGGAATTCTGGTCTTTGAAAAGATTTCCAAATGTTCCTAGGTAGATATTTGGTGTAAGAGAGCTTAGCTAAGTAATTGTAAATTGTTCAAGTATTCGTATTTGAGGTTACAATAGCAAGAGTTCCTGAAACGTTTTTCAGAAGTGCAACCAAACAACCTGCCTCCCCTTTTTTCCTAAAGAATTGCACTTATAAAGGAAAAAAAGCCCTTTTTTTTTTCTCCAAAGAGGCATATTAACAGGGAGTGTAAATTTCACTCTTGAATATTGTATCCTTGAGCTATGTTTTGTGGCTTTTAGTTTATTAAAGTTGCAATAACTTTAAATTACTTATTCAGCTTTCTTGCCACTTTGTATGCAGACCATGGCTACAAGTAATTGCACATGTTAGTTAGCTTCTCACATTTTCTGTATTTCAAACTATATTCTTGGATAAAAGTCAAATTGTGCTGTTTTCTGCAATGCAAGAAATTGATAAGCCAAGCCCTGGGCAGTTGTCCTTGTTGCAAAGTCAAAAGAGAATTTCAGGAAAAATACTGGCAAAGGATGTTTTTTTAAATTCTGATTCTGCAAATCCTTACACCTATTGAATCTGTTGTGTATTTATTTTATATATGTCAAAAAGCAAATGCTATATGTTAACTTTTACCTTAAAATTTTAGCTTTTTTTGTTTTTTTACTTTTAAATGTTTGTGAGTATATGCTTCTGTTATTTTTACACAGTACGCTGGCTATATTTGTATGAGTGTATATCTTCACATGCAGCAAATGATTTAGTAGTTATCTGAATTCTGATAAAAATGCATTCAGCCTCTATTTTTAATTCCAACTTGGAACAAGAAACAGAATAGACAAGCATAGCGTGTTATTACAATGAGGGAAAGTATTTTAAGAAAAGCACTACGAAGTCATTTTCTGCCAGTAATAACTTTACTTCTACCATTTTTCCATTTATTTGCAAAGAAGAATTTCTGCTCAGTGTTGGTTCTGGTTAATGGCACTGACACCAGCACTGGAATAGCATAACTCTGAACTGGCAAGCACACATTTTGCTAAGATATTGAAGCAACTAATGTGTGTTTTGCCATTATATCACTTCATCATCTTAGAGGATGGTGTTTCCTAAAGTTTCCTAAAATCCATTCCTCTTAGAAAGCATGGCAGGCAGTGGTGGGACTGTTGTCTGAATATTGTAGCTAGTCAGGCTGTCAGTTTTCATTCTAAACTTATCTTTGTACTGCCTATACTTGTCGAACCTTAATTTTTAGGGTACCATATTCTGCCTAAGCTCTGTGCTCTTAGGGATTTCTTCCCAGCTCTGCAGGACCCGACTGCTGCAGCCCTGGCTGAGCTGGGCTGATCTGAGCCAGCCCCGCGTGGGTGGATTTGGGCTTGGATCACGTTGCTGAACCTCTACAGTCTCACAGGAGGGATCTCTTAAACAGGAATAGCAACAGGCAACCTGCAAAAACACTGTAGCATATCTGTGACTCGGAGAGCGATGGGATTAGAAAAACAAGAATTAGCTAGAGCCCCATAGGCTCATATAAATTTTTGTGGGAGTTACGCGGTGCAGTTGGTGTAATTGGTATAAAAGAGAGGAAAGAAAATGAGAAGAAAAGTGATTTTCTTGAGTGACATGGTGAGAGATTAAATAGAGACCTTTTAATTGCCTTTATTATGAATAGCTGTTATTGTAATGCAGCAGTAAAGAAAAGAAAAAAGTCCTAGATTCTTCTTAAAGCTATTTGTTTTTCACTTGCAATTTACCAGTCCATTACTGTATGTGAGCTACTTAACAGCATTTACATGCTCTTTACATGGGTTTAAGAACTTTTAGAGCTGATACGACAGACATTCTTATATATTTTGCAGTTAAAGGAACACATTTTTATTCTGCTAAAGACTGCAAAGAATTAATCATCATCATAATTGGAGCAAGTCCAGCTGGTTTTTTTAGAATAGTTTATGTGGCAAGTTGAGTATTTCTTTTTGACTTGTCTGTTGCCATAGATCTCCCAATCATTTGGAAACTATCATTGCTGCTGGGCTTAGGTTGGTGCTTAGGATAAGGAGATTGTGAGTTTGATTTTGGCCTTGACAAAGGCCAAAGCTAGAAGCTTTGAGCTAGAAGCTGAAACTCTGCTGGAGGCTTAAGCAACAGCTAACTAACTGAGTTGTTGTTTCATGAACCAGGTCTCTGCTTGGGCTAAGGAAACCACATTCCCATTACACAATATCTGAAGGATGAGAGAAGAGCAAAGGATCCAAGGGCAATGGTACCAAAACAGACCGCAGAAAGACCCAGTTCAATCACTCAACTTTCTATTTAGAGCGTGGATGAAGTGGAAAGCAGTATTTATACATCACAGATGATGATTATTATTATTTGCTTTACTATTTGTCCAAGTCTAGTTGTTATGTTGAATAAATGGGTTTTGTGCTTGTAGCTCCAATTACAACCCCATACTGCCTTAATTAGTCATGTAAAAATTAAAATAATATAATACTTGTAATCTCCAAAACACTAATGAGTATAAATATTCATGAATCCACACAACGTCCTTCTGAGTTAGGTGAGCACTATTATTATGATAAATACACCACTGAAAATTAGGCACTGTCATAGTTCTCATCAGCAACACTGCTAATATTGTAGCTATGATATTTATTACTTAATTGAAATAGATTTACCAGTACTAAAAATAGGATTCCATAAACCTGTTTTCTTTCTGTGGCAATAACTATATTTCAAATTTACATTTTTAATTTCCTCCCAGTGTTGTACTCAGGAACAGTAAGAATTCAGGGTGATGACAGGGAGCACAGTTAAAATATCTATCCCATAAAATCAAATTATGTTTTAGCAATTTGTTTTAATTTTTGGTATAGCAGGGAATTTGCTGCCAACAGGTAGAATTTCCTAGCAAAATAAACATTTTTAGGGGAGTGTTGAGACATGTTGACTATTATCAAAGGCTAGATTCTAAAAACATTTTTTTAATTATTGACATTTTCAAACCTTTTTTTTTAATTACCACCATTTTCAAACCACCAAGCTTCGTTTACCCATGGGAATTAGTTATACGTTGTAAGGATAAAAAAATTGTAACTTCATTACTTACATGAAAGTTGAAAAAATATCCCTAGGAATGGAAATTTTATAATAGTTTTAGATTTTTTAGTATTTTTCTATCTTTATGTGCAAGAGCATGCAAGCATTAATGTTCAGGTAAAATCTTTTCTCTTTTCTTAATTCACTGGAAGAAAGATAGTAGAAGTCAAGTGTTTAGTGTATTAATGGAACTCTATTGACTAACCACTCATCAAATCTGTTATAATTTGCTAAATCTTGCATCTTTTTCATGAAAAGAGCATCTTCAGTAGCTTCTTATAGAGTAGATATTGCTAATGCTATTCAGATAATATTTATTATCTCAGTGAAAAGGGGAACACGCTGTGGGCTTCGTTCTACGAAAGGGGAAATTGAGTCAAAGACCTGTTGGAGCCATAATTCAAGAAAAACTCTTGTCATCTTTGTCTGGCTTTGGGTAGCCAATTTAGGATGCATAATCCTGATAGTTACGATTATAAGATGTAGAGCAGTAGTTCTAAGAAATGTTCAAAACTTCTGAAAATTGCACCATTTATGTGTGCACATACCTGTGTAGAATTTTACCCAGTTAGTTGTAGGGAACCAAGGCTGAAAGTGTACTCCTTTTTTAATCTCTATCTTCTTCTTTATTCTTATGTCCTGTTTTGAGTCCTATATTATGCTCTCTAGTCAGAGAGATAAGGAGTACAGAAGGGCTCCAACTACATTTACATAACAAAACTAAGGCTTGTGTGTCCAGAGGTATTGTATTAACAAGAAAGTATTGAGAACATAAATAAGGTTAATTTCCAGGGTGAGAGTTTACTTTGGTTTTGAAGCTGTAGCAGCAGCTATTGTTTGAGAAAGTTTAGAGGCAATCATTTATGGAAACCTAATTTTAAAAGGAGAGTATTTTGTCTTTTTTCTTTTTTTATCAATTATAAATCTAGTCCACTTTAAAATACTCTTTGTGAAAGAGGGCTTATCTATTCTAATCTCAAAATGACCAGGAAAGAAACACTCCTAATCTGCCTTTTTCAATGTGAGCTCTAGGGCATCAAGGTAGACAAAAGAGGATTTTAAAAGACAGCCAAGAAGGTTGATTGCAAAACACTTCTATGGTTCTGTTCATTTTTCTGTGCTGTCAGATGGGATGTGTGCGGCTTCCCTAGGACAGCACGGCTTAGGAGGCACCTTTGATTAAATAAAGTAAGTAACAAACAAAATCTAAGGAACTGGGAGATTTTATTACAAATCAATCACTGTTGAGGGAACAGTCCCAATATCCCGGTCAGACACATGGATATAAAGAGTTTTAGCTTCTGGTTACTCTCTACTTTCTGATAGATGTTGTGCTTATAAGAGAAATTTTGGGACACTCACACAAGACTAGAGCAAAAATTAGTGGCAGGTTTAATGCAATGGCTTCTTTTGAAGGAGAAAGTATAGAGTAATTAAAACATTTAATTCAAGTAATTGTCAGGACCAATTTGGGGATTATGGGGAAAGAAGCCAACTCTATTCTTTATTTGTGTCGAAAGAGCCTCGTTGCTCATTTCAAATTCCTACAAAACTCCAATAGAAAATTTGTCCCTGCATGGTTCTTTGTTCTTAAACACAATCCTTCTGCTTTGACACTGATTAGTTTAAGTTCAGAAAATTCTCTGGCTTCAACAAGGAGGAATATTGGGGTTAGGCACTTGCGTGGCCTGCAGCCTTCCTTGGAGTGAGCAATAAAGCTACTCAGCCCCCCCGGGTGCCACCCCAGGTGACTCCCCATCCCGGGGCAATGTTTGCAGCAGGATGTTGGTGCTTATGAGATGCTGAGCTAGACAAGCTCATAACACATTATACGATATGCTGTCCTGGACAGGTGGGCAAAATTCTGTCCAACTAGTGTTTGTAAAATCCTCAGTCCCTACATTCCCGTTTTTCCAACGTGTTCTTCTATTGTTCCCTATATAACAGTGGTTTAAGTAAAAGTGCACCAAATCTCCATTTTATACCAAGTTTCTATTCTAGGGGGTCTTGTTTAATACAAGAAAATGCTAACTGAATGCAAGTGAGCTCTGGTCGCACAGTGTTCTGTTCTGAATCTAGCTGTGTGTTAATCCGTATGTTATTAAAGCTTTAACTATTTTATATTAAAAAAAAAAGGATAAAACTCTTGCCATTCTTTGAATAATGGAGATAAATGAAGTTAGGATTAAATTTTACACCTTTACATGACAGAGTGCAGAACAATATTTCAGGCTAAACTCCACAGTCTTGCTCCTATAGCAGAGGCCAACAAACTGTATCCTACATTTATTCACATGCAGAGATACACATCAATAAACTGAGAAGCAAAGCCACAATTCCAAGGAAGACCAGAGTAATACCAAGAGTCGGAAATAATTAGCCTGTCATGCAAGAGTACATAGGTATATTATGTATTGGTATCAGCTACCAGCAGCCTTCCTAAAGAAAAATATTTTCTTTAGCAAATTAGATTTTCATCAAATAGAAAAGAGAAAATAGAAAGACTCATGGCAAAACACTATGACACAAAAATAACACTTTTTATTTTGCTTGGGTATTATATCAGTTTTCATTCTATTTCCTTTTCTGAGTGTACAGACAATCTAAATTGAACAGAGAGACTGATGGAGATTAATGTCCTAAAAAAATCACAAAATATCTTTGAAAATAGCCTGCAATTTGTTTTTAACTAAAACTTATGTAAGGTAATTGTACAAGGTCTGGTAGATAGTCAAAATCAGATAGATGGTGGTAAAATGATCACAATTTTCTCTCTTGCACTTGTTTGAGAACAGTTTAGTGAAACCCAGGGGAACCTTCTGTGCTTTAGTAGGAATGAAAAAAAACGTATATATGGCTATATTGGAAAAAAACATTTTAGAACTTAATAAAGAACTGGTTTTCCTGCAACTCCAGGAGCTTCAGGGCTATGGTAGAAGTGTGTTTCTGTTATACCATAATTTTATTTCCTAAGCTTTTAGACACAATATAAAAATCCCATTTTTCTGTTGCATTGTGACAGTTACAGATATTTGTTTTAAAATGTGAAGGAAAGAAATATGGGAAGGGTAGAATTCAAAACGTGAACACAGGAGTGATTTAAAAGGCATTTGGAGTGCAAAAATGACAAAGAAAATTCTGGTGTCTATGCAGAGATATAGGAAGTAGTCCCAGCCTGCAGAGGTTTATAATCAAATTCTTCTGAACCCCAGACTCTTTATTTATTTTTAGTCACAGAAATAATAAAAAGCGTATCGAGTGCCCCCTTCTGGAAAACCAACTTTTACTACACAGAGCATCTCAAAGAAGTTTCTATATTCAGAAATGCAAATGTTAGGAGCTAAATGTTGTCCTTTCTAGCTGAGTCACATACCTAAATCCAGGGAAAGTGCAGCTCTGCCTCAATGCTGAGCAAGTAAGTGTCTTTTCTCTCTCTCATAGGCTGCAAGACTCTATCTTTACCCGTGATTGTTTTTAAACCCAATAATTAACAGTCCTCCTTGGGCAGCTAATGATCCAGATTTAAGAATGCTTTTTCTTCCCTTCCTCCTAAGAAAACAAAACAAAACAAACAAACATAAAATAAAATAAAATAAAATAAAATAAAATAAAATAAAATAAAATAAAATAAAATAAAATAAAATAAAATAAAATAAAATAAAATAAAATAAAATTTCCCAAAACGGGAAACAAAATATGGGGCTTTAGTGGAAACCTTAAAAACCTCAGACTTTTAGGTTCAAGCATGGGTGAGTACCTGTGGAGTGACACTGTTCGTGCTGTTGGGGTGAGGAGATGTGCAACAGGCAAGGAACAGGAGATGCTCTGAACTTCTTTCTGCCCCACACTTACCTCTACAAAGGTAGACTGGGGTGGTCCACAAAATGCCTAGTTGTTAGAAGCCTTCTGTGTGGTTTTGGTTGATTTTAACTTAGAGAATAGAAATGTCACCTCTAGTGACTTTAGTCCATGTATACACCAAGATACAGCTCAAAGTCTTCTGATATGGATCTGGAAAACGAATCTTTCATTGACCAGGGAGAGCATTTTTGGACCAAGGTCCCTAGAATATATCTGAATACTCTTATTCTTCTTTCATATCCACTTCAGTGCTCTTTAGCTTTTGCTCTCTCATGCCTTTTGAAGGTTTCATTTTTCCTGTCTTGGATTCCTGTCTTTGAGCCTTCTAAGACTGCCCTGAGCCTATGACCACCATCAAAGACGTCAGCGGCAGTGCTAGCCTCTTTGTATTACTCACCTTCTCAATTGCTGTAGTGAAAAAGCAATCCTTATATGTTAAGAATAAATTTTAATAGAAAGAACATATGTTGTACTTCTTCTGTAATTGCTAATTTCTGCCACCAAAGTGAATTATTTAAAAGTGAATAAATTAATTAGATAGACTAAGCATTCAGCCCAATTACATGGCTTAGTTCTCACATAATCACTACAAAGCTACCCCATTTGGACTGCAAATACCACAGAATGGAGTTTTTCCATTATTAAGCACTGATTTCTCATATGCTTTGACCTGTACCGCCAAAATCAACAAAAGTGAGAGTCAATCCAGATAATGTAGACATGAACCGAACTACACCTGGATTGACTACCTTGTGCTGCCTCTATAATCAGTGCAGCCCAAGGTGCAAATCTGAGGCTAAAACAGGTACCAAAGAGGCTCAGAGGAATCATACCATAACAATGTTTTGGATGATGTAGTAGGCAGTAGAAGTGTAATGGTCATTAAGAGTGACGGGGAAGACGCTTTCAATGGAAAAGATGTCCATCAAGGAAGGCAATGGGCAAAGTGTTCAAGAGGCAGACCTGAGAGCCTGGGCAAGTGCTGCAAGGATGGATCACTATATATATACTATATATTTGCTAATGCTAGTCTTCTCTACCAATCTGCATTGGGTTAATATCAGGGATATTGATAGTGAGCTCAATGGACTTCTGGTTAGACCCAAAAGAGCTGGGATTTTTTTGTTCTTTTAAGGGCTTCTACATGAATCCGTAGTTAAGGTTTAAATTCATTTTGTTTCATTCCTTCATTTCATTCTGATTAAAGTGGTTATTAATTTTCTTTTTAGCATGTATAATTCATTGTTTCCTCCCAAATTTGCAGCACTTGAAAGTATAAAATCAGCCTTCTGAGAATTTTAGAAACAAATGTTCCAATTAGTTAAAATGAATGAAAAAGTGACAACAAAAAGGAAGAAATCCAGCAGGTCTTTAAAATAATTTTGACTTAACAATGAACTGCAGATGCTGTAAGACAATCACAGATGTATGTTTTGAGCGTTTGCACAGGTTTTAATATTTTCTGCATTTCCTGGATTTGGGAAGGTTGTCATCTCCTCTGAAACTTTTCTTTTCCATAAGCTATGTACTCATTTCACTATAATGCATTTTTTTTCTCTTTTGTTTCTTTTCCTTAGATATACATGTTAGAAGGACAACATTAATCTTGTGCTAAATAATTTCGTTTTTGTTTCCAAGTTTCTGAATAGGGCTTTAAAACAGACAGGCGCAGTACTTAAAAGATTCATGTCCTGTGTTATGCGAAGCCTATTGGGCAGTAGGAGGGGAATGCGAGAGTTTACGCCATGTAATGTAAATATTGATAAAAGTTTAAAAAACACACACACACAAAATGAGTTTGTTATGCATAACCCTCCCTAGTGGTTCTTCATAACTTGGTTCCATCTGCTGCCCACCAACTTGGGGCAGAGTGACAGGGGAAGCACAAATGCTGCCATGACAATGTTAAAGAGGGTTTTGTAGCTGCCATTTTCTTTACTGGTAAAAAATGGCACAGTATCCTTCAAGTCCGTGACTGCAAGCACTTACTCGTTCAGCCGATGCCAGCTCAGCGCTGCGAGGGACAGGTGGCCGGGGAGCAAAAGAGGCTTTTGTAATTGCTTGGCAGGGCAGATCTGTATTAGAGAGCAGCAGCAGTTGGCAGATTGGATTAACGCTCTCCTAGGGGCGAGATCTGGCACATGAGCTGTATGTTAATACCTGTAGCTTAAGTTGATTCTGAAACGGCGTTTGCAACCAAAAGTGTGTCCACTTTACTGCCACCATGTCACCAAGGCATAAATCCTAAAGCCGCTGTTAAAATTCCCTCTTGGCACTGTTTGGCAGAATAAGGGTCTCGAAAGTGTACATTGGAAGCAAATCATTTAATAAAGAATCATTATTATAAAGCAACTGGGAAAAAATAACCAGTTTGTAGAACATTAATTGGCAGCATTATCTTATGGACATCCGTCCATTACTGTAGTGGCTCTTGCCATCACGCTCTGTTTATGGCTACCTCACACTGCAAACCAGAGGTGACACCTTTGGCGAAGGGTTAGTTCTTTGTCGCAGCTGCTTCACAGACCTTTGGTTTGGGAGCTGGAAAATCCGATTCTAAGCCCAGCACTCTCTCTGTGTTTGTAGGAGAGATTTACATATTAACCGTGTGTGCTGCCTGCAGCACACGAGCCTACTGCAGCCGGCTTGTGTTTGAGTTACAAGAGCTCCGTGGCATGAATGTGCTATCGGATCCTGATGTCACCTTGCTGTGAAGTTATTCCTGCTCCAAGGAGACCTTTCCAGTGGGGGACAAGGGACAGCTGGCTTTATACACTCTTGCATCGCTGGGTATCTGTTAGATTCATTCTCTATTCACCAGGAACACACGTATCGGTTGCTTATAGAAAACCGCTTGCCAAATGTTCTGGATGTCGGTTGACCTCAAACTCCTTCTAATCACCTTTCCTTATTAAAACTCTTTCTCCTGTCTCTGTTCCTTCGTAAGCTCCTCAGATGCCTGGCAGTGTCACAGCCCCCTTAGTGTGCGCTTGCTGGAGCTGTGACCACATTACACATGTGGCTGGTCATCTGGATATTGTGCCGTGGGTAAGCGCAATCCCAGTCCTGGTTTTGATAACAGCTGGCTGCCGGCTGAACCAAGGCACAGGAAATGCTTGTTGATAGCATTTCATTATAGTTCTCCTAATTTATTAGAGGCACAAAGAGAAATGTGCAGTGTTCCTTGAGGACTGTAGGAACAGACTGGCACACGGCATGACACAGTAGTTAGGGATGCGTTACTTGGGGAGGAAAAGCATGTAAATGGATAATACACTGGAAAGACAGAAGAGAATTTTCTGTTTAAGAAAGGTAACAAAATAGGTCAGAATTGCAACGAATTCAAAAGGTTCAATTTTTTAAGAGCCCTCAGATTATATGGCATTATTGATTTGCTTGGTTCTTGCAAACAATCAATCTACACTGCATTTAGAGTACAAAATACTGATATAGATTTTGTTGGTTTGGATTTCAGTGACACAAAAGGAATAGATATTAACTGCTTTTATTTATTTATTTATTTATAGAGACTGTAATACTCGATTTGTTACTAGAGAATGCCTACTAGGAATAAAATTGTGCTAATACTTTGCTAAAATAGTTAGGGTAGAGAGAATGCTGCCAAACAATGTCACTACTAAAAGAAGAAAAGAAGACATCTAACTGGCCATGAATAATTCCTCAAGCTGAGACAACAACTACTATTTTAAATCAAAAGTATTTAAGTGAATGAAGAAAAAATGAACACTGTAATGCTATTGAATATGATAAAAAATAAATTGTATATATATATATATATATATATAGCTAAAAGATTAGCATTTGAGCAAAAGGGTTGCCAAAACATTAGTGATCAGTTATAGAACAGGATTTTCCATGTGCTTTGAAGGACAGTTCAATACATAATGGGAAGAAAAGGGTATGAGATTGGAGTGGTTCAAATTCTGTGTCAGTTTTCAGGTTGTTCGGCTGCAAGAAAACCAATGGGATCATACAGAATTTTAATCAAGGCAATTGATGCTGACTTGTTAACTGAAAATTTAACCTTCGATGTTAACTTCTATCAAAAGTCTTCCATATAGGTACAACAACCCACTTTAAATTCTCCAAAGAATATCATAAGTAAGTATGGCAGTCAGCTATTTTTAGTGAGACAATTATCCTTTCCTCTGCTAGAGGATTATAAGAATGACATCTGTTACCCTGTAAAAATAATACAGTGCTTGCGTCTTGGTGACTGACCAATACACGACGAATGTGACAATGTAGCTGTGGCTGTTGGTCATCTTTTGTTCTGCATTGTATGTGCATATAGTAGAAGGAAATGTAACCTCTAGCTAGATTTTTTTTTGTGATTTTTTCTGGTGAACTTCTTTTTTTCCCTCTGTTCATGCTGTCGTTAGATAACAGCGTGCTTGTTGCCAGGACAAGGCAGCAGCCTGGGGCACGAAGAAGAGCTGTGAGCTTTGATTCAGTATTAACAGCAATTTAATTTAAATTATTTGAATAGTCACAGTGAGCAAATGGGTCCAAACTCATTCTCTTATTCTTGAATAACATATACTTTCTACTTAAGTTAGTCTTACAGGACTAGAGCCTGTCTCCTTAGAGGTGGCACAAGTGCTTTCCAGTAGACTGGAGAAGTGGCACAGAAATTGCATCTTCCAGTCTGTTTCTACAGTTCACAGGAAGCCGAATTTCCTTCCTCCTTTGGAAATTAGAGTGAGAGAAACTCTGCTCTATTGCTATCTGCTCTAGATATCATTTGTAATCCCAGGATTATGGGGTTAGTTCCAGGTTTCTTTTGTTGATAGCATAAAACAAGGTCAGTAGCTTCACAGAAAAGTGTTTCTGTATAGAATCAGTTCTGTACTTTTCTCAGCTGTAAAGAGATAATTGCCTTTCCTAGACATGAGTGAAAATGGATAGATCTGCCTCTTAACACCCTTTATGATTTCATGCCCAGCAAAACATGCACATGCTGCAGAGGATAATATAGATTAAAAGTAAGCAAGATCTTTGCCCTGACCTGGAATGAAAAGCCCAGTGGGAGTGCGGTTCTGGCACAGTGGTTTCAGGATATTGACTTTTTCAGCATTCATTGATCACAGCTGGCACGGGAGTTTTTGTGACCTGATTTTGACAATACCTAGAACCTGGATACCTGGTATTTTGCTAATAGCCACAAGCTAGCAGTCTTAAGTCCGTTTTAACGTATGTTTACAGTATGACTTGGCCCACAGGATGTACAGGACAAAACTGACAAAAGCTCTGCTGCTTTTGAACATGCCTCTCTCATGAGGGGAGTGCTGCACCTCAGGATTCAGACAAAAACCAAGGCTAAGAATATGAAATCCAGGCAACTGCTTTCACTTCACCTCTTGAATAGGTAGGGGAAATGCAGCGAATGTTATTGATAAAGACATCAGAAACAGAGAGCTTAAAATGAGTACTAACTTTTTAAAAATTCTGAGACTTCTTTGGATTTCAGAAGTATGCTAGTCTCCCTATCCTCCTCTGTCCTTCTTTTATTTCCCTGGGGATTTCTAACTGGCAAATAAGATGAATATTCTGATTCAACTTAAACGCATCAGAAAATTTTATTGAGATATTAAACAGATGTATTAATTTCCTGAAATGTTAATTTGATTCGGTTTGCATTTCTAAGAGGAATATAGGCATTTTTGTTTTCAAAAAGACATTAAGTGATGTTTCTCATGTACCTCTTTTTGCTTAGAGGGTTTACTAACAGTGTGGTTTTCGAAGATGTTTGAAATAGGAATGAGAATTAAATTTGGGCTGCATAGGTTCTTATCCTTAAGAACGAAAATAATAATTAACATCTGTTTCTGAAATCTTTACAACATTTGCATGAACAAACCTACTAATTTTAAGGATTTATTCGAGAAAGTATTGCTCCTGTGAATGAATTCTGCCAACTACAAGCCTTCAAAGACTACATGATAGAGGCACAGTTAATGTGAAATACTTTAGAGTCCTAATACTTGATGTAAGGGGAAGAGACTGGTTTCTCCTTTAAAGTGCATTTCCACAAGATCTGGCCAAAGACCAAAGGAAAGGACTAGTGATGTTCAGATAATAAAGGAGATCTCACAGGAAGATAAGGCTTGGCTGTTCAGGCCTCTTTGATCTTCAGATGACAATTATTGGGACTCTTCTCCTACTGCCACCCTTTGAAATGCCTTCAACTCTTATTTTCCACACTCCTAAATTATCTTTTTCCAAGGAAAAGTGTTTCACCTCAACCTCTGTTAATTGTTCTTGCACATCTCTCAACTTCAGTAGCAAGGGATGAGGGGACTCTTATCACAGAGGAGGGGACATCAGCATATGTCCTTAAAACATCCCCTGGCTATTTTTTTCTTCTCCAGCTTGCCAGTTTGCTCTGTCTTCTCATGAAGCCCTCTGCTCACACTGATGTTTTAGTCTGGCTTCTGCCCCTGGTAGCAGACTACACCGCAAGGCTTGTCATCTCGAATGCCTGTCCCTGCCCTATCCACATTTTATGTATTTACGTCATTTTCTACATCTTACTACTGAGGTGTCTTGAAGACAAAAGCTGTTCAATAATTTTTGTTATTGTGTTACTAAATATAAATAAAAAAGCAATTAATACAAGTCTTATTTCCCACACATATAAAACTGCTTGGGATTTTGCAAAAATGGTTTCCAGACACACCATGCCAATATTTTACACACAGACCTGTGTGTCCTTTTTGCTTTATTGACAAATTCACTCTTCCAATGCCTTCTCTTTAATTAACTTTAGCAGTTTTAAGGTTTCAGCAATCCTGGAATACAGCCAAAGGCCACAAGGTTCAGTCAGATCTCTAATACTAGCATTATAACCTTAAAGTGTGCTCTCTATCTTTGGTATAATTGGATGTATATAAGATAATAGTGATTTATTTGGCATCATCTGATGAAACAGGTAGACCTATAAAGAACAAAAATAAATGCTATCTTTCATTGATTTAATTGTGGCTGGTACACCTTCCCAAATACACTTCTTCATCAGAGAATGACCTACCCAGGGGTTACATTATCTATTTGAGTGCCTAGAAATAGCGTGTGATTTTGGGACATAAAGTACTGAAGTTTGTCTTTGCAATGGAATGAATGAATTGCACATGGGAAGGATAGAGTAACATCAGTCTGTGCTTTTTAAAGAAAGAAAATTGGTACATTCATTTCCATACTCTGGTGTAGCTTTTCCAAGGGTTGTTATGCCATATTGTAAAGATCTAATGTTTGGATTTGAATTGTAGCAGAAAAGTTTGTTTTGCTGTCTGCTGGATGATGTATCCCATGTTCCTCTGTCTCTCCACTGAGCCCAAACAAGATGCAAGCCTGTTATACCACTGCTATGCAGGCTTGTCCTTGAGACTGACTTATATAAAGTCATGTTTACTTAGCCTGTGATGACAGCAATGTCACCACAGAAGCTTACAGTATTTTCCATGGCATTTTGTGATTTCTATGAATTTTCTTAAAAGAAAAAAAAAAGTCTTGTACAAAAACAGAGGTACCTAGAAAGAATATTTATGATAAACAAACTTGATTTATGAAGCTAGTATAATAGAAGTTCCTTCTCTGTTCCCTAGGACAGAATGCTTTATGAATGATACTGGAGACCAAGTGACTTAAAGTTTTAAATACATGTCAAATGGAGTGATTATTACTTATATATATATATATACACACACACACATATATATCTAGTAGCTTGCAATAGTAGGACAGAACTGAAAAAGTGAGAGGATGAATCAAGCACAAATTCATATTTAAATCCTCACACTAGTGCCCTGATTCCCGCATTGCTCAGCATTGCCCGTCTTGTTAGCCAGAGGTTCCTGTAGTTCAGGAAGGTTTTGTCCCTAAAAGAAAATCAGTCCACAAAGACTTAAATAACTGGCCTTGTTTCGCAAATAAATAGTAAACTCTCCCTTCTGAGATGAGCTCTCATGAAAGCTGCTGAGCTCCTCCCCAAGTCACAAGGAGTGCAAACTGATACGAAGATGCATCTTGGCAATTTACCAGGTCAAGCAGACTTCAGGTCAGCATTGTGGCCCAAGTCAATGAGGTTTCATTTGCTGGCTGACCCAAGTGCTACAATTTGCTCTGAGCTCAGCCAGGGTCAGTGCTTGTTTTATTTATGCAGGAGTAAAGGGGAGAAATGGGCGTTACATCCTGCTGCGACGGGTTATAATGATGGAGAAGGGCTCCAGCTGACCAAGGTGTCCTCGTTAATGACTGCGCTATATTTAGCTGTTGCAGGGAGCATGTGCCCCTGCTTTAATCAAAGACCTGGTAGCCATGGCAACGACACAGAGCATCTGGATATGTACGATTTGCCAAACACTGTCATGAAGTGCAGGATGAAAAGAATACACAACCATGCTGGGTGAATTAATGTGTTGTCCTTTTCTACTACAGACTGAGGTGTTTCTACAGCTCCCTAGCCATAAATGCTAGTTCTTTTTGCAGGGAAAAAGAGCCTTGCTACCACAGGTGACAGTTACTAATCTCTTCTTTTTCTGTTTTTTTTTTTTTTCTCTTAATTTCATTTTGCAGGTGTATCAGCATTCATATACAGCATACTATGTCCTCAGCAAAATACCTCATGGGTAAGCAATTATTCAATGTCTTCATTTTAAAATACAGCCATTAGGATTCTACAAAATAATGTGTATCGTGGCAAATGGTTTTCCTGTGACAGCCCTTTGCAGTGGTCTGGCATTCAGCTGCAGCATCCTCTGTGCTGTGTGTTGCACAAAAGATGACTTTGCCTGGAAACAGAAGTACTCAGCTTCCCCAGAGTGTCATGCTACATGAAATTCATTTTCCAGTTTTCAAGTTTTTGGCTAGAATATATAGCGGTGTTGGCATCCGGCTCAGAGCCCCTTTTGGATACTCACCAGAGGCCTGTCAGGGAAGATGTGCCGCAGGGTTTAGTCCCTCGAATTTGGTCCGAATCGAGGCATTGCCTTGCAGTGTTGAATCTCCCAGCAGATCCCCAGGATATGGACATCCTGTCCAATATCCCATCTGAAAGGAAATAGACCAGTACCCTATTCCCAGAATTCTGTCGCTTCTTCGATGATATTAATATTGAAGAGCATTCTGGATAATAGTTTGTCTTTTTAGCGGATATGAGGTAAGTATAGACAAGCAAGGATGCCAAATAGACTCTACATAGTGTTACCTCTTTGTATAGTGTTTCAGTCTTACCTGAACTACACAGTTCTTTTTAATACATATAATACAAAAGTAAACATATCATAAATACAAATTTGCGTCACACAGTAGCTCTTCATTTAAGGTCCCCTGTTCATTGAAAGTCCTCCGTCAGGCTTGATATTTAAGGCACTAATTAGCTTAAGGGGATTCTTTTTCAGCTTTAACTAGCTGCAGTTTTTTAAATTCCCTTTTCTCAACCTGTTTCTGTGATGTTGCATGTAAACTTCTGCAGCTCTAACCCAATTTCCCTGCAGCTAGCCTCGTTTATGTTGTTTGACTAGGGTTTAGCTCATTGCTTCTGTCTGTTTCACCCTTTAAAAGACATTTATTTATATATATACTTTAATGACTGACCGGTTGGCCAGGAATGTGACTCCAACATATCAACAAGACATATTTTAAGCATTTAATAATACATAATGTTTCACAGTGACATTTACGCAGTATCGATGGTGATGCACAAGTTGCACAGATAATTCCTCCAGTCATTATCAGCAGAAAATACAGCTAAAAGCCAAGAAGCTTTTGCCAGGCTTTGTTTTCTGCAAATCACCTTAGGGATAGAGGTAGAAATGGTAATTAGAGAAAATATATAACAAAAGTTCAGCTCTGTCATCTCTGCAGAACTTTCTACCTGGCTCTGGTTCTAAAACATGCAATTTCAGGATTCACTACACTAACTCACTTATAAATTATGGAAGAAAGAAACAGGTAGCAGATACTTTGGCTCCTACAATGTTTATAAAAATACACACAAGGAAATGATAGGTCTGCAGGATAATTCAGACCGGAGAAGATCTCTGGGAGTCCAACCTCCTGCTCAAAGCAAGGTCACCCATGAAGTCAGAGCGGGTTACTCAGGGCTTTATCCAACCCAGTCTCGAAAATCTCCAGTGACGGAGACTGCACAACCTCTCTGAGCACCTCGTTCCATTGTTTGTTTCCCCTCATGGGGAAGAAGCTTCCCGTTTACAGAATCACACAGAGAATGGATGAGGTCAGGAAGGGCCTCTGGAGATCATCTAGTCCAAAACTCCTGCTCAAGCAGGGTCACCCAGAGGAGGCAAATACCACCTCAGTAGCATTTAATACAGGAATGACCTTTTAAGGGCAAAAATACCATTGCCTAACCTAAACAACTAACTTTTAGATCTTTCCAGTTCAACTTCTTTGGTGCAATAACCAATGAGTTAAACAGTGCAGATGGATTAACAATATATGAACCCATTCATGAGATTTTTTTTTCCTAGTTACATTCTTGCTAATGCTCCTGATGTTCAGATGTTCCTCGGGGATAATTCTAAGCACAATTCACCCCTCAAGTATTTTTAAAGAAAATGCTGAAGTAACTTTCTTTGACATCCACCTAACCAACAGGAAACAGTTTTTCATACAAAAATTCTATAATAGACACCTATATACATTGTTAAATCTGTGAGCCCTGGAGCTCATGAAGCCTGCTTTCCTACAGTTTATTNGACATCCACCTAACCAACAGGAAACAGTATTTCATACAAAAATTCTATAAAGACACATAGATTCGTTTTTAAATCTGTGAGCCCTGGAGCTCATGAACCCTGCTTTCGTACAGTCTGTGTCTTGTCATTGACCCACCTCAAAAAATCACGAGCTCTGTGAGAAGGTATTCCCATACATAGCTGGAATAGTTATAAAACTTCTCAGTATCATCCATACCAGTAAACTGAAGTCTCAGTGTGACACACACATGTCAATGTCTTTCTTTCTTTCCCCACCTCAGTTTGGTCTTGTTTTGCTGCTTTTGTTTTGTTTTTGTTGATTTTTTTTTATTTTTGATTTGATTTTTTGTTGATTTTTGTTGATTTTGTTGATTTTTTGTTTTTGTTTGTGTTTGTTGATTGTTTGCTTGTTTTTTGTTTCAAGTAACTTGCTGAAATTAGCTTGTTAGTTGTTAGATGGGAAGTATCGGGTATGATCTGGAGCTCTGCAAAGGGAGGTGGTGCCTGGGGGCACACAGCTGTGTCACCTGTGCAGTTGTTGTGTGTTTTGGTTGCAACTCACTAACTTTTGCCCGCAGCATGAGACTTTATCATTCCTTTGCATTTTCCACACTTAATTTAGGATAATGCATAAAGAAAGAGGCAGATGCAACAGGTGATGTAGAAGGAATCAGCTGGGTTGGCAGGAGGGCCTGTTGGAAGAAGGTGGGAAAATCTCCTCCCCTCCTATTTCCTATGGGAGGGGGTTTGAACAGGGCTGTGGATCTGCATGCCTCTTTGCTGGGAAACAGATGACCCTACCCCACAACATCAGACCCTCTCAGTGGACCTTCACTCCAGAAAACGGGTTGTGGCAGTGTGAGGCTCCCTGGATTTTCTCTACCCTCCTCCTCGTCGTTGGCTTGTCGGGAGGATCAGGTGAGTCGGGCTTTATACCCGCTCACGGCCTTACCACCTCCTGCCGAAGCTAACTCATATGGAAGCCAATTGATCTCATCTGTGGCTTCACTGTAAAATCATCTGCCTGCACAGATTGATTTTTAAAGGGAAATATCTGTTTTTTTCTGTGCTGGATTCTGCAGACTTGGGCTTGTGTAAGGTCAAGACAGCCTCGTACTACCAATCTTAAGACTTTGCTCAGAGCTTTCCATAGATTTGGGGAGCGGGTCTGAGGGTGTCTTTAGTACATACACTGGCTAGCAGTGCTTTTGACGTTGTGGTCCTGTGGCTCCCTGTGAGCTCCTGAGGAAGTAAAGCCCACCTAGGAGCAGGGTTGCTCTCTCCAGGCTGGAGAGCATCTGCTGCTGAGGTAAATCCACCGGCTCTTATATAAAAAAAGAAAACAAGACAGAGGTAAAAGAGAGTGAATAACCCTCTGGGGACTCTGTGCAGATTAAAATCCCACTCACTCCTTCCTTCTCCCTTCCCCCTCTCCACTTTTTTCATTTGTTTGTTTTTTGTTATTTCAGCCTTCTTCCAGCTTTTGCTGAAGATTCAGGGTAGAAACGGCTGTGGATCTTGCCGCATTTCCACATTTTGGATTTGATGGCCACGGTTATGGAACTGCTTTGGTGTTTTCGCAGGGGTACACTATGATCTGCTTTTCGGCTTCCCCAGAGATGGGGACCTGCGGGTACAGGGCGATGTTTGGCTCAGCTGCTTTCCCATGCGCCACCCATTTTCCATTGCCTTTCCCCAAAAACTCTGCTGCTGACGCTGGGTGCCATCTAGTGGAATAAACTTATGCTCCTGGATGGGATGTTTGCTTGTACAAAGCAGCTCCACATCATCCCATTTTGCTTTTCTCTGTGTGTTGCTGCTTTTAAGATAACTATTGATAACATTATAAATATTTATTCAGAGTTCCTCTTGTAACTCCACAGTTTTACTTGCCCTATTGTAATTGCAGCTAGTTATGACTTATTTGTAGTGTGACAGCATCTGCGGGGCAAGATGTGAACTAGGGCTCTCCTGTGTGAGCTCCTGGCCAAAACGGAACAAAAATGTTGTATATGGTTATTTCCTACTGCTATTTCGCTTTGCTCCGGGGAATATAAATTCAGCCAATACAGTGTAGGCTCCAGGCAGTGTCCTGGTTATGAACCTAACAGCCTAAAATTGTTTTACTCTTTGGGGGGTTTCAGTAACATTGCTCCTATTTAGTGTAGTATGGATGATCTTAGTCATTCAGGTTCTTCATTGTAATTGGAAAAAGGCTTAGTTCATCTGAAGTTTTTATGGTCAGGCCCATGTTTCCTAATGAATGCTATTTTTCAACCTTGCCTCTTGGTCTTGAAAAATAATTTCCTTTTTTTATTTTTTTTAACATTTAATTTAAAAAATACTCTAAAAATTCTATTCAGTGTTTTTGGGTTGTAAAGTGTATTTATCCTGGCATTGCCCGCCCAGCTTGCGCTACCCGCTGTCCGTAGTGTGTTGGCCAAGTGGCCAGAGGGTGCTTGTGCTGATTCCAGACCCTGCTGGTGGACCTCTGGCCCGATCTGTTACTGCAGTCCCTGAACAAATTGAACTTTATATTGATATCTTATGGCGTACCTCTGTGTTTAACATTCTCAGTGGCCAAAAGAAAAGCAATTTCTGCAGTTTTGTGTTGGCAACCCCCAAAATAAAAGCCAGCATAAAACATACACTTCCTTAAACCTCCTGGCCTTCATCCATTTCTGAATGAGCTGTTCCCTCTGTGCACAGCTAAGTGGACAGGATTATTCCTGACCCCTGAGTAAGTCCTCACCTCAGTGCAAACCCATCCATTAGGGACATATTGGCATAAGCCTCCATATATACTTATAGGGATCAGAGGAAAATTTATTCCACTCCTGAATAATTTTGAATATGGGGAGTTGCACACAAAAGCTTCTGTGCAGGATTTGCACTTCTTCCCAAATCTGTACTGCATAATCAGAGAAACTTGGCAAGTCGACCAAAGGAGCAATCAGAGGCTTGAGTTCTGCTCTTCCCACTCATGCCGCAGAGTGCTGTAAAATAGTTCAAGCATCCCCAGCTAAACTCCCATTAACATCAGGAGAAGCCCCATGTGTGGAGTGAGGGCAAATTGCATGTTGGAGTTGCATGAAAGTGACAGCAAGAAGAACTTAGCCCGTGGTTCACTACAAGGAGATTTTCAGTGATGTCTGTAGATGACTCTGCAGAGTTCTCCTAATGTTCCTACCTCCTCCTCTTACATGAGCTATTCATATGAGAGAGTTAACAGTCAATTAAAAAAGGTCTACATACAAAACTAGCTGTCACAGTCTTATGTACTGTATAACATGTTGAAATATAACAAGGTGTTCTTTGCACATGCTCTTATTTCCATGTTTGCATTAAAAGGTAGGCACATTTTGTATTTAATATTGTAGTTAAAAATGTATAAATATGTATGTAGGGAAGCAGCACTGCAGCTGAAATCCTCCTTTTTGACAAAGCCTGTTCTGTTTTGTTTTGCTCTAGCTCACTTTATTGATCCACTTTTATAGCAGTGAAACATCTTTACAAATTGAGGAATTGTCTCTGCTTCAGTTTTCTCATCTGTGAAGCAAGGAGAAAAATATTGCTTACCATGCAGAGGCGATAAGTGATAATTGCCATGGAAAGTGCTGCATGATTTCACTCTCTAACATTTATAAACCACTAGCAGAGCCCACATTTTATTTTAGGAGTGCTGTTTTGAATAAAATCTGTTCTCAGCTAATTAAATGTTACTTATAAGACCTGAATGTTTTCCCTCAACAATGATACATAGAAGCTGAAATAAGTCCTTATAAAAAGGTTTGCAATATGAAATTTGTTCCGAACAAGTAGAAAACCGCATCTTGCAGTTTGTGGAAAATCTGATATTGTTCCTCTGATCTTATCTGCCTTTCCCTCATTGCTAGTAACCATTCCAACACTTTCCTTGTCTTGAGGTAGTTTATATTGTGAATTCAGGCACCTCTGCTGCACAACTTCATGCATCTTATGACAGACTATAAATAACATCCTAATGATCTGATATGCTTACTCTGATGGATTTTGAGAATGGAATATTGGCCCTAGGAATGAGCAGACTTGATAGCTTGACTGTGGAGCCTGACCTTGAATCTTCTGGAGGGGGTAGGGATCTTCCAGGTGATTTTGCTGGAATTAGGATCAAACCTTGATGGAGTTGTTGGGCACTGGTTAAATCCTGTGTGTGTTTATTGCTTGGAGATATTTTTTTTTTACCTTTTTAATAAAAAGCACCAGCATTTTATTAAACAAAGATGTTGCTAGGATGTCACTAGCTTTTAAGCAGGTTGAAAAGAACCTCAAAAACCTCAAAGGTCCATGCAGGACTCTGGTCTATGCTGGCAGGGGGAAAGAAAGGAAAATTCACTTCCTGGAGGAAACCCATTTCAGCAACTCAACAACATCCCTTTTCCCCAGAGGATTCTCCATCCATTCTCCCATACTGGTCACTGCAGCAGAGCATTTCTTGGTCAAGGATGTGAAATGCTTCGTTCCTGTGTGGGCAAAGGAATTCTTACCACACGCTTCTCATTTCCAGAGTCAGCTGTCATGTGGGTGGCCACCTTAGAACCCATTTATAATAAATTGTCCCCTGATGGGTGGATTTGATATTAAGAATTAGAATAATGACTGCTGAGACTGGTTGATGCAGGGAGGGAGAAAATCTTGATGATTAATAATAAGATGCAATCATTAGCAGTTTAGGAGAGAATAGCCCAGCAAACAACTTTCCACTTGTACAAAAAAATAAACAGGTCAATAACTTATGGCTCATCAGTAAACTGAAGCATATTTTTAGAAAATGAAGGATCAAAAAAAGAAAAAAAGATTTGAGGCAAACTCCTCTATAGTGTTTGTTGGGACAGTATCCCCTGCAAACAGAGGCAGGATTAAATTCTGTTCTCGAATAAAAAATGTGCTGTCACTGAATGCACACACCAGGCCTCGTGGTGGGAAAATCAGCCCTGATTTGGGAATTTTCTTGTGTCCTACAGTGCTGAGGAACCTTTTCCATTTGCCTGCAGGCTTTATTCAGCCTCCAAAGCACAGAAACCACCGCAAAGTGCACAGACATCCACACAGTGACGGTCACCAAAACACAGCGCTTTGGTCAGAGTTTTCTGCTTTATTCACACTCAATGAGTTTCATGGACTTTGGACAGAAAAGGAAAATAAGGGTAGATGAAAGAGGATGTGTAAAACTATAGTTGTAGCACAACTGTATGGCAACCAGCTGCTGACTTTGAAGCCCATACAGTTGCTCTTCTTACATATATGACCCTTTCAGAAATAAAAGAAAATGATGAAAGTTGTTCTGTAGGTGATGCTTTTCAAAGTGTTCTTTTTTTTTCTTCCCTCCTTTCCTCTCTTTCCTAATGTTCAAGATTTCAGTGGATTTCTTGCGAAAATAGGAATGAACGCCAGGCGTTTCCCCAGGGGCCTCATTTTTCCTCTGCCCGCAGTTGGACTGTGGGGACACCCTGCAGTCTCAATTAGCATTTGCTGCTTTGCAGGGATGCTGAGACTGCTCTGCCTGCTTCAGCTCTTAGGGTGTTTTTGTTTCATTACGTTTCGTTACAAGAAATGGGCACTGCATGTTGCAAAACGCAACCTCAGCTGTGGTGGGCCCCAGAACCAAGTTGGATTTGGGACTCCTCTGAACCTGAAGGCCTGGGTTCCTCGTGTTATTGGATTTATTTGGGACTGGGATCACACTGTCTCTGAGGAGCATCTAGTGACCCTTGCCAAAGCGCTTGGGTGGCTCACCAGGACCTTTTCTTTCTTGCTGCATCTTGCTTCTCTGAGCTCTGCACTTTTAGCGACTGAAGCTGCTAGGCAAATTTAATGAGCTCATTATCTATTTTTATCCCCAAATGGTTGTTCTGCTTCATTTTGGAGTTCAGAACATATGGGTAAGGGAGTTTTAGGAAACTCAAGAGAAGACCTTTGGATAGAGAAAGGATGTTCCAGCGAGTGCATTGCTTACACTTTCTCTCCATCTGCGAATGCCTCCAGGTCCCCGGCTGTGTTCAGAGAAGGCCTTCCCAGTGCCAGGGCCATGCCCAGCTCTGGCTGAGGCTGGGATGTGCATGGGCACCGTGTGGAGGTCCTGGCAAATATGTCTCAAGGGAACACAGCAAAACTGAGGACAGTGGCAGATGCCAGAGCTTGGGGCAGTCTTTCAATGTTCAAAGGCTCTGAGACTTTTCTAAAAAAAAGTCTTTTTTAAAATGTTTTTTATCAGTCACAGCTATGAAGTAAAATTAGAGAGGCCACTGGGATTTACAAGGCAGGTAGGACTTTTCTTGCCAAAGTAACCCCTAGGGAAGTCTCTTTGTGGAAAAAAAAAAATGATATAACTTCAGGCTGATAGCTCAGATTGTGTCCATACCAGCACTTTGTCATTAAACTTCTGTTTGAGGAATGACTCACTACAAATTTGGAAAAGATGACACAGAAATAGGAAAGGTTGCTTTCCTGTGTCCCACACACGAGAACAAGCTACAGCAATGAAAGGACCTTCCATGTAGAGAGTTGTGAAGACAAAATGAACACCTCACTTCAAATGTGAGCCTTTCTTCTTACATATGTACATGAGGTTTACACATTTCTGACATACTTGAAAAGATCACATTTCTGGCATACTTGAAAAGATATGGCAGCATTTTGTTCCTCTAAATAAGCAGAGCATTTTACAACCCACTTTTAAATTGTATCTAAAATCAGATTAATTGCAGTAGAGCTATAGATATGACAATAATGACACTTCTAATTATGCCTTTTTTTATCTCATGAAAGCATGGTGTGTGCAGGGACAGGGTAATTGAAGAGCAGTGTGCTTCAGTACTCTTGAGAATGTACACACAACTTTCCAAGATCTCCTTACACTGTTGACATGAGGTGATACAAGATTTGTTCAAAGAGTCTTTCAAAAAGAGAGAGACTACTGAGTCATCCTACCTTTATCTGAAACCCAATAACACAAACCGTTAGATTAGTTCAGAGCACAAGCCCAAGTATCAATCTCTTGCCCCAATTAAGTGTGTGACTGAGCATCCAGTGAAGTCATATTGCAAGGAGGCATTTTTCCTGGCTGCAGAGATCACTGCATCTCATTTTAAGTACTAATAATCCCATATTGCTCTCTGCAGGCATCATATTCCGGTGCTGTGTTTTTATTAGAGATCGCAAGCCAGACAAGGTCAACTTGATGGAAAACCCTAAGATTTAATCACAAACATCCTGCCATCCAATCACAAACTGCCAGAATCACCCTGAAGCGCCATGTAATGGAGGGAAAGGCACATGTGCTCCAGCGTAGTCATCAGAAGGGATCCAGATTCAAACTAATCTCCTAATCTTTATATTTATAAGAAATATTTGACCATTGAAAGTAGATTTAGTACTATTTTACTTCTTAAAAGTAAAACCATTATTTTTTTCTTGAAGACTGCAGTTCTGGTGATGATTGTGTCTAGGTATGTCTAACACCAGACAGGACTTGTTGGTTGAATCTTCCGTGTTCGTTTTTAAGCATCTCAGTGTTAGGCTATTTCTATTCAACCTATATTTTTTCCTCCATATATTGTAGATACTTGATCTTCCCATAGCTACCCTCATGGCACGGAAGCTGCAATAATTCCATCTAGCCTTCTTGGTATCATTCTTTTTTTTTTTCTAGTTCTCTTTTGTGAATAACTGGACATGAAATCCTGGTAAGTCCTGTGAGTTACCTCATGCCTTACATAGCTCTAAGATCAGACCTGGTGGGGAAAAAAAAGCCTATTTAGAGCAAAATAAAATTACATGAGTATGAGAAAATTACTTTGGAGTGGTTCTGTTTATCACCTGAATGATATCAGCTCTCTGTCTTTTTAGGGGAGTAGATATGACTCCAGGAACAATTTAAACACAAAAAAATGCAGCAAAAATCTCCCCTTTCATTTATGATTTAGAGGGGTCACATGAAAAGCATGATAATGCCATCATTTAAAAAATGATGCTACCAGTATCTAAGGACCATTTCCACTGTTTGCTTACTCAGGGAAACCAAGAGATTTTGATCAATGGCTTGCTGACCTCCAGCCTGGATTACTGTGACTCTTAGCTCCGTACTAGTCTCTGCTGGATTTTTAAATCACTTTTGTAGAACCTCACTAGAAAGAGGAACTTGTGCTGTCATTTTACACAATTCCCAGAGGAACTTGGCAGTTTCTTTTCTGAGAAGTAAATGATTTTAAATTGGTATTAGAATTGTGTAAGATTTTGCAGGTCTAGTACCAAATATTACATTGATAGATGCCTGACAAACACAGATGAGCTATAATCAAATAGGCCCCTGAGCTCATAGTGTTGGCTGCATCTGACTGGATTGCCAAGTTGGGGATAAATGTGTTTCAGATTTAGTTTTTGTCTTCTGTACTTTAAATCCATTAAATTAATATTTCTCTGGACAAAATGTGGGGGAAGTTCCATTGTTTTAAGAAGAGCTAACAAATCTGAGTGTACCTGCAGATGAGATAAATCACTTCAAATTGCTTTCATTACCTACCTCTACTTTTAATCATTAAGAAGTGCTAAAAGGAAAGTATGTGTATGTGTGAATGTATGCATTAAATATTTAATAGGGAATGAACAGAATGAGCCTTCCTAATCTATTTAAGCACTTATATTAGAATTCAGGGAGGGATACTTTTAGTTGCATCTTCTGACAACCTAATTTCTTGATTATCTGTTCTGGCAAGTCTTTGATTCCCATCAGTACTGTACATTATTCTATCTCCCTATGAGCCTCTGTGGGGCTGTGCATCTCCTGGGAAGCAATTTTCTTAATGGCACCTGTCTCCTCTCATCCTTTGTGCATACTGAAGTAAACAAGTTATTTAATCCTTTAATGCCGTTTCCTCCCTCCAGAAATGGTATTCCTACTTCTTGAGTATGTCTTCCTCTTCCCCAAGTCATTATCTATGCTTCTTTGATCACTATGTTTCTATGAACATATGTCTTTTTCTTATTTTTATCTCTTTTAATAAATGTTCTCCAGATCTCTTTTTTTCTTATCATATGTCAAAAAATTTTAAATATTTTAGCATTTACAGGTCTTTATATTATTTCCAAAAGAAACTCTATCCAAGCACTATGAATCTGTATTGGAAATGAAAAGGAAAAGTTATTAAAAAAAATGCCAGCACTAACAGAAAAACAGCCCAAACCATATCCCAAACTTTAATATTTTTCAGTTCCAAGCTTTTTTTCATCTGCCATTGTAAAATATTTTTCTTGGTATTCTTTAAGTAAAAATAATTTCTCCCTCAAAACAGTGGAAACAGTTTTTTTAAGTTCCTTTTGAAGTACTTAATATAGAACACATCATGTTTGCATTCAATGGGAGATTCAGTGTCATGAAGTCTCTGAGGGAAATTGGTCTTCTTTAAAATAAAAAATATCAGGAGAGAGAACAAATAGATGTAGAAATTCCAGCAAAAAATAATACAGTCACTTTAAAACTAGTTCCTTATTACTCATGATATTTTATTAAGGTCAAATATAGGCAACCTAGTGTGACTGATTCATTTGTTTTTTTCTAACATAGATATTCTGATCCAAATTACAAGTGAAAATGACATGGTAGATGCTGCACTAATTGCATTCTGGGATTTTGGTTATTCAGAAATTTTTAAGGGAGACCTTTTGGCATGAAACTTAACCTAAATGAGTAAATTTTTAGTTTACTGGTTCAATAATATTTTGTGAATTGGAACTGGAAGGGTGAAAGACAAAATTATTTCCTGCCTAATGCTACTGCCAATTTTGTGTGCTGGAATTATTACCTGGTTTAGAAACTTTTGCTTCAGTCAATGTCATCTTAACATCGAAGAGTTTATGCGGCACCTGCTCTGTCTTCCATCTGGTCTAAAACACCACCACTATTCCCTTCTTTAAAATCAATCATTTTAAAAGAGGAAGGAAAGAACAGAGAACCTTTAATAAGTCCTTGCCTTGACATTTCTTTGGCTTGACACAAAGGTGAAGTTTCTTTAGTGTAGTATAAAGATGTGGTGGACCTATTTCTTCATGCAAACTAAATTGTAGAAGATATATAGACTACCTTCAAAATAACCCATTTCCAAACCAACATCCTGCACAAATGAGCTCACA
Source organism: Crypturellus undulatus (assembly GCA_013389825.1). Lineage (NCBI taxonomy): Eukaryota > Metazoa > Chordata > Aves > Tinamiformes > Tinamidae > Crypturellus > Crypturellus undulatus. The sequence continues at coordinate 37,492 of VWPW01017937.1, read as the reverse complement.
AGAGGAAAGTGCAATTCAAAACAAGGCCTAATTATGAGGATCTGAGAGAAGTAATGACTCTTTGGAGAGGCCAAGATGGCCTATAAATCTGATTGATCCAAGAGAAAAAATATTTAAGAATTTTAAGCAGGGTGTTTGGGAGGAAAAAGCCAGGGTGTAGCTTTGAAACTGTAGTTTCTCAGAGGTTACCTGGTTCTCAGAAAGTTGGAGATTCAGACTGGCCTCAGATGCCACATATGCAGCCCTTGAAAAATTGGGAAGTGCTCCTGTGTTTTTTCTGAGTCCTCTAAGGTATTTTTGTTGCGCAGAAGTAAAGATCTAGGGGAGTATGAGTCCTAGTGTTAGGAGTGTGTCATGGTGATCCACAAACTGAGAGATAGATTTGGATGGAACTAAAAGCTTTCCTGGTGAAAGAATGGTGGAGGACTAGCCAGAACCGCCTAGAGCAGCTGTGTGGGCACTCATCTCCTCCTGTCTGCTCTCTCCTTGCTGTGATATAATAGCCTTGTAAAGGGTCTGCTCTGGGCTGGGAGGGTTGTTAGGAAAGCCAGGGATTTCTCAGAGCTGAGGAACAACTACAACAGGGACAGGTGGCCTCTAAGCACTTCCTATGCTCCTTAGAGCCTGAGCAAGCTCGGCTCTTCTGAAGTTGGAATCTGCACTGTCATGCAGACCTCTTTCAGGTGTATGATTCTTAAATCATACACCTGACAGGATGTAATTCCATCAGTCAGCTTTTGTATCTACATGTTTATCAAAAGATTTTGATGCAAACAAACAAGATTTTCTTACAACAGAATTTTTCCAGCCATTCTGCACAATTTAAGAACTAGTTTGCTAGATGCAATTTAAATTTTCCACAGAGAAATATCGGAGGAAGTAAAGATGAGATTGCTTTTTTGTCTGCACCAGAGCTCATTTCTGTTAGACTGAATGTAGGTCTCTTCCTTTGGACTTGTGTTTCACCTTGGCAGCTACCAGAGCTGGTGTATGCAGCATTTCTCATTGCATTATAATTTTCCTCTTCTGAAAGATGATTCAGTGAGCAGAACTGACAGGACTTGTCTTGGCTCTGCTCTGTATTATTGGATGTAATTGGTATGTCTGTCCCTTAGCTCCACCTGTGTTATCTGAAGCATTACAGGTTTGAGTTCTTGCAATTTGTCTAATCTGTTTATTTGGGGATGATATTTTCTCCTCTGTTTGTAATATTTTGTGCTTCTTCTTACCATGGGTAAAAGAAGAACAACTAAATAATTCGGTTGAAAAATACTGAAGTGCTTTTTTTCCCCTCATAAGCATTTCATTTTGCTTGATTTACTGTCTTTCTCCTGCACTGAGAGCATACGTTGTGCTACAGTATACCTCTCTGTTGAGGTAATCAAGAAAGGCTAAAATCAAACAGATTAAGTCTTTACAAAAATAGCTGACTTGAAGCTTAAGTAGATAATGCATACCGTAGCATAATGCATAAACTTAAGAAGATCCAGAATAAGTTATAAGGCTATTCTTATTTTGAAAATGGAATTTTGTATCTGCTGTTAATAGGAGTTCAGTATGACAATTGCCTCTTCTCCTATCTATATATTACTAAAATGATCTCAGATTGCCAATAAAGAAGTCTTTATTGTTAATCACCCTGAGGGAAAAATAATAAAAAGATATTATTATATTTAAGCAATAGCTGTTTTAGGTAACATTTTTCATGTGCCTTCTTAGCCTTCTATGATGAAATGACTAGCTGGGTTGATGAGGGGAGGGCAGGGGATGCTGTCTACCTTGAATTCAGCAAGAATTTTGAACATCTTCATGGGAAAGCTCCGCAAGTGTGGGTCAGATGAGCGGACAGCTAGTTGGACTGAGAGCTGACAGAGCTCAGAGGGTTGTGATCACTTCTGCAGAGCCTAATTGAAGGCCTGCAGCAAGTGTTGCCCAGGAGCTAGTATTAGGTCCTGACTTGTTCAACTTACTCATCAGTGGCTTGGATGAAGGGACAGGGTGCTCCCCCAGCAAGTTTGCTGATGATACAAAGTTGAGGGCAGTGGCTGATGCACCAGAGGGATGTGCTGCCCATCAGAGGGACTTGGACAGGCTGGAGAAATGGGCGGAGAGGAACCTCAGGAGGTTCAACAAAGGCAAATGCAAGCTCTTTCACCTAGGGAGCAATAACCTCCCTAGGTACAATGCAACCACCTGTCTAGGATGGGGGCTGATCTGTGCTGCTGGAAAGCAGCTCTACGCAGAAAGACCTGGCGTCATGGTGGGCAACAAGTTGACCATGAGTCAGCAATGTCCCTTGTGGTCAGGCAGGCCAGCGATATCCTGGGGTGCGTTAGGAAGTGCATTGCTGACAGATCTAGGGAGGTGATCCTCCCGCTCCGCTCAGCCCTGACGAAGCCGCATCTGGAACATTGTGTGCTGTCAGTGTAGGGCTACAAGGTGANCTCAGCCCTGATGAAGCCACATCTGGAACATTGTGTGCTGTTCTGGGCTCCCCAGTACCACAGGAATATGGAGTCAGTGTAGGGCTACAAGGTAGTTAGGGGACTACAGCATCTCTCCTAGGAGGGGAAGCTGAGAGAGATGGGTGTGTTTAGCCTGGAGAAAGCAACACTGAGCGAGGAATCTTATCAATGTGTTTAAATACCTTGAGGGAAGGTGTCAAGAGGATGGGGCCAGATTATTTTCAGTAGTGGCCAGAGATAGGAAAAGAGGCTGTTGCAGTTTGAAGGAGGGGCTAATTTGGTAAGAGATGAATCCCTGTGCATTCCATCTGATCCTCAGAGGTTACAGGGATGGAGGTGGCAGAACTTATCCCTTAACAGAGATATCTAAAACTATGGTAGCTATAGGGCCAACTCTGGCATCACCGCATCCACAGTTTGTCGACTGTAGGTCTGACTGCCTTCAAAACAAGTAGTCAACTTCATAAATAGTATGATTTATTCAAATGCAACTATTTCAAATAGGATGATTTATTTAAAAGCGGATTTCGGATGTCAGTGCAGTGTTCAGCTGGACAGTGCAGGATGTCAGTGCAGTGTCTCTGCTACAGCATGGGGTTCTAATGTATAAATACGCAGTTATCACTCACCCAAGACGATGGGAGAAGGCTCTCAACCTCGAGGAGTCCCCTCAGGCATCATCCCAGTCTGAGGGGAGGAAAGGGGCTCAGCCCATCCACCAATCCAGAAGTTAAGATGAAGTCTTCCCTCAAACTTCTTCCCACCTTAGCTCACCTTTTATATATATATATGTTTACATTTAGTGGAGTGTCACTGACTGTAGTCACTTACTTTTGTTATTGATTGGTGAAAATGTCTCTTGCATTCATTTAAACGTACAGTCAATTGAAAATCTAGAGAGCATTTTCAGTGAGGAGTGGTCATACCTTGGAGGCGGATAACTTTTGGGATGGAGGTGTGCGTTGGCATTATAATGAGATTATAATGAGTGAAATTCAAGCAAAGTTCATCTGGAATGAGTGATTTGCCACCTTTGCTGGCTCAGCATTGGACATCTTATCATATATCTCCTGTTGGACAGCTACTGTGCAGCTCATCAGCGGCCCAGCACAGGGAGTACAACAGAGTTTGGCCGTGCTGTCTTCACTTCGCTCCAGCCTCCGTTATTCCCCTTTGCAGCTGCAAGGAGGGCAGATTGTGTTGCCCAGGGAACTGTGGAGGAGCAGAGTCCCTGCATACCAGCCATCCTGGAAGTGGCAACTGTGTATCACCCCAAGCAAGCTTCTGTAATGCCAAAACTCTGTAATGCCAAAACTTCTGCTAGACCATAGTTTTTCTCTAAGTTCACCCTTTTCAAGCAATTCTTACACAGAGACAGTGTTCACAAATTGAAACATGGGAAATTCTGCCCGAACACATGGAAAAAAATTCTTGAATGTGAGGGCAACAGAGCCCTGGAATGGGATGCCCAGAGAGGTTGTGGAGTCTCCTTCTCTGGAGATCCTCAAAACTCACCTGGATGTGACCCTCTGCTACGTGCTCTGGGTGTCCCTGCTTGAGCAGAGGGGTTGGACTAGATGATCTCCAGAGCTCCCTTCCAACCTCAACCATCCTGTGATTCTGTGGGGGCATAAACTATCTCAATTCCCTGGAATGGATTCAGACTTGAAGAACTGATGCCTCAGCAAACTGCACTTGCCTCTCTAGACTTCTAAAGGATCTCTTCTATATCAAACCTGCAATTGCAAGCACTTTGTTTAATCAGTCCCACAGACCACTTTCCAGTGGCCTCGCAGACATTATGGGTTATTATTTATAACCATGGATATCTGCTTCCTAGCAGGAGAGCAGAGGTGGCTATTCACAGCAGAGGTGTGATGGAAGGGGGAATATTGTAAGCATTAGTACTGCCACCGTGTTAGAGACCTGGAGGTCTGCCCTTCCTTGCTCAGGTTCTGACCTGTTTCTAGCCTACCTTGGGGTAAGAACTCACAGGACAAGCTATTTTCTTCACATTTGAGAGAACAGACAAAATCTGTTTCTAAACAATCATCTTGCTGCTGTCCTCGTATTTGCTGTAACAAACCCAATGCAGTGGGAATGAGCCGTGAAGGGAGATCTTGCCTGAGGAGATTCTTTTCTCTATCATCTCTATCTGTAGATGATATTGACCTCAAATTCTTTGTTATTCCCACGTACAGACCAGTGATGATATATCCTTCAGGAGTTCGAAATCTGTTAATGAGGCGTACTGTGTAAGGGTGTTATTAGTGTTCCTGATTGCTGAATATTACTATACACAGGACTGTAGCAATGTGACTGCGCAGAATATGTAATTATTTGTGCAGAGTATAAATACCATCAAGGAAATGAAGAATTTGTTCTGAGTGATATGATAAAGTGACATTATGCTGCCCTGACATTTTCAAAAAGAAGCCCTTTTTCTATATTGAGTTTGCTATGTTGCAACGATGCTTTACTAGAAAATTAAGGTAATGGATGAAAGTAAAATAAAGGTATTTCATTTTTACTTCCTTAAAGATTGAGATATCTAATACTAATAGGAGCTTCTGTTTTTATTTTGTCCTTTGTGGAAACCAGGCTGAATATCAGTTTTTATACAGATGCTAAACTGTCAAAGAAAAATTATTAGGCCAAAAAGCCATGGGGTAAAGAAGATGAAATTATACTTTATTTGAGGCATTATATTTCAAAAACATAATTATTTTTTATCCTTTCTGAATTTAAAGGGGTTGATAAAAGTAATTACTTTGTTTACCATCCCTTGACTAATTCTTAAGGCTTCGACAAGTCATAACTGACCTGTTTAAATTTGCAAGTATCAGAATTTGTCAATTAAATCCTTGGTCTTACCAACTCTTGCTACTATATAGTTATGGCTATATGATAAAAACTCTACTGAAATCCAATACTAAATGTTAGATGATATGAGCCGAGATGTACTTTAGGGGGCATGGTGGATGACTAAAGGAGGGAATTCATCCAGGACATTCTTGGAGTTGAAATCTTGTGTTTCTCTTTTTGCAGGGATCCCCAGAATTTGTATCCCCCTGAGGTCAGCAATGCAAAGCTTCAGTATGCTGGTTGGGGTCCAAAAGGGCAACAGCTGGTAAGAGAAAGTGCAAATGTTAAAAATGAATTTCTAGAACATGCTGCTGTTATTCTGAAGTAAAGAAAGAATAGTCCTTTTTTAACCATTTTCTTGAAACCTGACTGACAGCTTTATGACTTATGAAAACTGTATCTGCAGTATTGAAATATTTAAGCAAAAGGAACCCTGTGGGGGCAGAATCTTTGCTGGTGGGTATTATAATCTTTGCTTGTCTTTGTTGACACATACCTGCTCATGGCCCAGCCTGGGACCTGCAAAGCCTGTGATGCCTGCCTGTTAGCCAGGATTTTGTTTGCACACACCTACAGTCATGCAAAATTCTGAAACAACTTTTCATACTGAGTCCAACAGTGCGGAAACTGAGTGATAAATGTAGCCTATTTTGGTGTGCAGTTACAGTAATTAAAACTAACCTGCATGTATATGTGCATGAAATCTCTTCAAAAGGCTTTATGCTTCAGGAAAAAAAATGATTTTTTAGCTCTAGCATCTGTAAGGAGCTTGTTTTATCAAGTCGTTTACTTATCACATTGCCAAATATATGAACTTATTGCAAAATAATTGTGTCGAAAAGTGTAGGAAAAAATACACTTTATGAACAGCTGTTTGAGATCATGCACTTCCTTCTCCTAAAGCAGGACATAAAACAACCTTATAATAGACAGTATGCTTTAGTTAGTTAGTATATTACTGGTTCACAAATGAGTTTTCAAAATTCCAAATCCAAAACAATAGATTTATTTATTTATTTATATTAGCATACCCTTGTGGAGAATGCGACTGTCCAGAATGAATTTGTCCCGAATTTGCCTTGTAGTTTTAGCAAAGTGAAGAGAAGTAAATGTGTCTTTTTGGAGGGAGTCACTGTGTTTCATGCAGCCTTTCATGCTGCAACAATACTGAAATATCCATTTTTTTTTTTCTCTTGGCGACTGCCATCTTCGATTTTCGTATTATGAGAGCAAGAATTCCTTGGACTGTCTTCCTTGTCTTCGTTTTCTGGTGCAAAACCAATATTAAGTTTCTGCACATGCCAAACAATCTCGTTCTGTTGAAACAAGAAGAGAAAAAGAGGGCAATTTCTTTTGTGGAGTTTTTATACCAAAAATGAGCTTTGAAAGTGGCCAGGAAATTTTGCATGTTTCTCCTGTCCCTTTCCAAGCAACACTCCCTTGGAGATTTTTGCTCTTTGCTATTAACCAAGTAGTTTTCAAAGTCAATGGTTCAAGAAACTGCAATAGTAGACAGTACTGTTGCCAGCCTGTAAGTCAAGCTGGAGGACGGGTAAGAGACATAGACAGGGAGGCCTCTCCTCCTCTCCATTCGAAAAATTGGATTTGAGCCTCGTATCAATCTTAAACCTAACAGATGGGACGATGCAGCAGCCTTTGCCTTTTTGCAAAATGACTTCTAAGAACTCATTTTTTTCTCACTGCAGTGTCCTGCTTTCAACTTTTATATGTGCCTTTACAAATTCCTTAGTCTTTCTTAGGAGAAGAAAGGTCTTCCTTTTACTCCCAGCTTGATTCTTTAATCCTAAAATAATAGATACTTCTTTCCATTGATTTTTACTGAGAATGGAATGAGAACTTTAATTCCAAAAGGCCCAAAGTACCAAAAGGAGTTTGGTACACATCCGTTGTGTGGACCACCTGGCAGATGTTAAGTACCTTTAAACATTCTAGTTACTGTTGAATTTTTGTTCAGTGAGGATGATACTGAGTGCAAAGGTGGGGAAAAACAAAGGTCTTCTTAAACTTGATGATGTGAATGTTCATATGCTGAACATAGACTGTAGGTTGTGTTGCAGGAGAAGAAGAAAAATATCAAGTAGGACCGAGAGGAGTAACAGGATGGGGACTGTCAAAGTTGACATTGGAGTGTTTTAGAGTGGTCCTACCATTGCCCTAAGTGACACGAGTATCGGCCTACTGTGGTGCTGCCAAGGTTACTGCCAGGGAAGCTTGTGTCCTTCCAGCACACAATCCGAGATCCCATGTTACATGGCATTTCCCCAGAAAAAGGGGAGGAAGGAGAAGGGTTATGGAGTCACCTTGAACGCACCACAGTTTTCAGGAAATTAAAACCTTCCTCTTGAAACTGCCTGATTTGTTCTACTCTGGCAAAAGAGAATCTCCTTTGTGGATTTTTCTTCCTACTTCCTAAAAGAAGTTTTGGTCACTATGTCTGATCTCTTTCTTGCTTGCATGTCTAAGCACTCAGAAAAAAATGTCTGAAACAGAAACGGTTCGAGTGATCTGCATTTTTTGGTGATTAAGAGCAAACAGTGAAACTTTCCCAGGAGCAATCTTCCTTTTATCTTGTTTTCTATTGTCTTTACTCATTAAATTATACGCCAATTTTTAGATTATGAACTCCTCAGAGCATTGTTCTTGACTTCTTACTTTCCTGCAGAATGCCACACGTGGCAGCAGAGCTGTATGAATAACAGCAGATATTGGAATTGAGAAAAACTATGTCAGAAGATCAGAATACAAGAAAAAAATCCCTTATGACACCTCAAAACAATGCATCAGCCTTTCTCAGATTTTAGCTAAAGTCATAACAGACAAAGCTGGTGTATGATTCAGACTTTTATCCGAATGAGTTTCAGAGTCAACGGAAAGAGAGCCAATAAGTTTAGTAGAAGGGGGAACATGTTTCCTAAATGCAACTCTTATCAGAGGGCCCATTCCTCTCCGTTGTCCTATGTCAGGAGCCACCATTTATGCCTCTGTAGAATGAGGGAAAGCCACTGTTAAATCAGAATAGCAGTGTGATTTATTCACTTTGTGTGTGTGCAAATGTCTATGAGTGAAAAACCCAGCCTTTCCACTGCACTAACCTGTCCATACTGCCCTTTAGTACTCAGTATCAGCCCCCAGGCTCCGTCCTGGTGTGGTAGTACCCACACAGTGTTTGGTGGTTTTATTTCCCTCAGATAATTTGTATGATACTTTCTGGATATATGAGGATGTCAGTGTCATGATAGGATTGCAAAGAGTGTTATACTGTGTCTTTGCCCTGTCTGTTCTGTGTATGCTTACCTTGGAAAATCCTTACTTCTCCTCTTTTTCTGATCTTGGCATCAGTGACCTCTCAGCTACTTGGTTCCCTAGAGTTTCAATACCACTACAGAAACTTCTGTCAATCTTTTTTCTTGGACTATTAGACTGTTTTTAGCACATACCCGTAACTGAAGTGCTCAAAGAGCCCCAAAACGCCTAAGTTGTTCAGGTTAGTTTTTATCTGTTACCCCAAATGAATACCTCCAGCTTTGCAATGGTTACTTTAAGGACAGACTGTATACGTACATCACACTGGTGTCATAAATAAGGCACAAACAATAGAGTCTCCCTAATTATGTGCATTGAATATTTGGCTGCATTGACAAGATTAAAGCACTGTTCACAGGACTGCTAAACTTCAGTACAAATGATGCTAATGGCAAGAGTGACACATGAGATGCCCAAGGAAGCAATTTTGCAGAATTCTCTAGGTAACCTCTCTCACAGATTATATTATTTATTCCCCAGGAAAGAGAAACATGTTATTGTGCTTCTCTTGGCCAGTCAGTCGTTTACTGTTCTCACTCTTTAATGAAATCACCCAAAATATGCAGGAAAAGGTTTATAGTTGTACCTATCTGCCAAAAGCTTTTATGGGCTTGCATTTTTTTACAAACCCACAGAAAGGTCAAAATGGGCCCCTCCTGTGTTCCTACAGAATAAACCTTTTCAAGTGTTAACATTTGGGGCAGCAACTACCTTTCATTTTTTTTTAGATTATGCAGCAATCAAGTGTATAATTGTTTCTAATGTAATAGAAGTTATGTTTCACAGCAGGCGTAGAAGTTTCATTAAGAAATCTCAATTTCAATAAAATGCAAATACCAGGAAAAAGGAGGAGCAAGTGAATCAGCTCTAGCATGTTAGAGCTTTGCAGGTGCCCTCAAACAATGAATGCTAATGCTGGCAAATAGCTTGTTGTTACACATACTGCTGTATATCAAATGCGATGCAATTTAGAGAAATGCTGGAATTCATTTGTGTATAAAAACGTGCATGATGGGTCCTGCTGCACAGGGTGAGAACCTACCCATTTAATTTGCTCTTATCAAATTGCTTCAACACTGCAGCATGGTGCCTTGCTAACTGGGGTATCTAGATGTGAAAAGCTGGTTAAATGATGACACCTGGAGCTAAACTGGAGTGCTCCTCTAATTGGCAGGGTTTTGCCTGCCTTACCCACGCCAGCTTAGGCCTGGGCAGAATGGCTGAGTGGATAGCAAGTGAGGAGGACTGTTTTCCACGGCTGTACTGACTCATCTCTTCTTGTGTCTCATCCAGCAGGGCCTTTGCTCTGCTGCAGGTATAATTGCTGTAGGTCTAATTGTTTCCAGCTTCATTTCATGGATTTGGCATCATTATTTTTTAAGCTGCTGTTCTCTCACCTTTTCTTTTGCAATGACAGTGGAATCAATATCTAGCTGCAGCCTGCTGTATGTAATCATTCTGCTTTGGTTATGCTGCTAGTTAAAAAGAAGGATAGGGTCTCCCTTCCTCCTCGCAGTTAGTACCCTTAAACATGGAGAGGATCATTCTGAATTAGCTGGCAGCTCTTTTCAGGCTTTTCCATTCTGGGAAAAGCAAGGGTTTTGGAATAGTAATGTATATTCTCCTTCTTCATCCTGCTTCCTGGTGGTTGAATATGAGCACCTAAGAAGCCCCCAGTGCGATATATTACATGTAAGCTGATTACCTGGACAAGTCACTTTCTTTCTCAGCCCCCTGCTGTCCCTTAACCCCATCACCATTTATTTCAGAGAAGTCTTTGCTCCTTGGTTACAGTGCCTGTAGTCCCCTATTTTTTTATTTTTGGCCATGCTTTTTATTTCTTTTGGCACTATAGCAGGTATGCGTATTCAGTCCTTGTTCACCAAAGGGAATCTTTGGCGGCACTGATGTCAAGTTTGCTGAAAATGAATGTATCCTGTTCCCTTTCAGTGTTCCTGGTTCTAGTTTCACAACTAGTAAAAGAATGAGACAAGTACAAAAAGAACTGCTGTTACAATAAATGTCACCCCAAAAATATACATAATTGTTCCAAATAAGCTGATGCTATTTTTGTGGATGTTAAAGTTGTAAAATAAATATGGATTTGACTTGCCACTGAAGCTTTCCCAATCAATCCAAAAATATTTAGTACCCTAAAACTTTGAATGCGAGAGGCATAGGATGATGTGTTTAGGGCATCACACCTAGAGGTCAGACAGTCTGATTTGGTATTGTGCTGTTGGCTTCCTGTGCCCCTTTATACAAGTCACTTAAGATTTTGAGGAGGACAGTATGTAGCTTGCAGTAGACTTACACAACTAATACTTTAAATACTGTGGACACTTACACCCTTCACTAAGGAAATCGAGTCTGTACTTACAAGAGATGCATATTGTTGACAGATTTTGCTCAATTATCTTTCATTATGTGCTACTGCATTTCATTATACATTACTGCAGTAGCACAAAAGCAGAAAATTCCTAACAATACAGTGTGGTACTGTAGAATTCCACTGGGGAAAAAGAAATAAAGAAAGAAACAAGCAAAAACCCTTAAAAATCTTTAATGCAAATTGCAAATATTGAGATTAATTAAATGTCAACTGTAGTTTATGTATATTAAATGTGCATTTCTTTGTTATGGGTACTTTTCATTTCAAAGACCTAACCATTAGAAAAGATGCACTTTATTTCCCTAGAACTCTGTATAAGGATTTGGGGCATCTTACAAGGCCATGATTTGTGGATGCTGTCCATTAAATATGTGCTTATGAAGTTACAACTGTAGTTCTTGCAAAGTTGTTAGTTTATGGTATAAAAGCTGTTTCCTTTGCTTCAAAGAGCAAAAATTCTATGCAAGCAACTAAATAGCATATAGTAGTTGACTTAATAGATGTTGATGATTGCTACTCCTAAAAATTATGTCAAAGAGGAAAGTCTTACTGAATAGTTCACAGTCAAGGACAGGTGACGTATAACAGGTGAAGTAAAACAGAAGAAACCTGAATCCCAGTTGCTGGTCTTTACGCTGATAACTAACCCATGCTGTCTCCTTGCCAGACATTGTATAACACAATCAAATATTTAAAATGAAACACTGTATCATCTCACATTAAATAATCTAATTTATAGTGATGTCCTACAAAACCATCAGTGATATTAGGTTACAGAATACAAGATAATCCATCAAGCAGAACTTAAAAGCAGAATCAGGGTTCCCTACTAAACGGTAAATTTACTGATACATACTTTAATGTAACAAGGCAGTTATAAATTAAAATAACCCCATTAGAATCCGGGGCAAGGAATTCCAAGCAGACATGGTTCTTTTTGTAGATGTGAAATAAACCCTCCTTTTTATCTGAAGAATTTAAAATAGGACAGCCTATTTTTCTTAAAACATATGTATTTTTAAATACGCAGAATCATGATAGTTGCTTATTCAGGTGGACCTTGGAAGATTACAGGTGTGAATAGCCTGCTCTCAGAATATAAATGGAAATACACTGCATTTGTAATGATACAATGTCAAAAATCTAAAAAACCCTTGCAGAAGCCTGAGAGAATTTGAACATATTTGAAGCTGGGAACATCAAGACAAAAATCTCTTTCATACTCAGTTTAAGAGGGGAAAAAAATGGAGATGGTGTTGGGATTATAGAATTCTATCATCACTCCTATAGGCCATTATAAGGAACTTTATCTTGTTTATCAGTTTTGCTAGTTTTGGATTGTCTCTAAAGACCTTCAGATCTACAAGTTCTCATAAACTTTCTTGCTTCCCAATAAGAAATTTCATTCCCCCCCCAGGCAAAATGTACCTGTATTCTTAGCACTGAATGCGCTAGAAACACCACAAACGTGATTTACTAAAAATGATAGTCTTAGAAAAAAATGTTCTTTGGAATCAATTGCAACATACAGGCTTTATTATTCATGTATTAAGCATGTTCTGTATTATTTGCAGATAATATGGTTAGAAATAATTTCTTTAAATCATGTTACTTTAAAAAAAAAAAAAAAAAAAACTATTATAGAATCTCAGAATGGTTCAGGATTTGAAGGGACCTTTAGGGATCTAGTCCGATCCCCTGCACAAGCACAGCAGGCTGCTGCTGATGACATCCTGTTGGGTTATGTCCAAGGATGGAGACCCTACAACATCTCTGGGCAATCTGTTTTGGTAATCAAACTCTCTCTCCCAGCCCCAGCAAGAAGCTCCAGGGTTCCTGTAGTCCCAGTCATCCATCTCTGTGGCACCAGACCTAGGGAGCTGTTTCTGCTCCCCTTACCCTGCATAAAAGCCTCTGATGTGCAAAGGTAGTTTCTCCACGCTGAGAAGGTTTTAGAGCTTTCTGGAAGTCCCAGATGCTTGTAGTTATCCTTACCCAGCAGCAGCAGGCAACCTGATATTTCTCAAGGAGTTCTCAGAAGTCTTCCAGTGATCCAAGAAGAAGCTCCCAGAAGATCCAGGAGCAGAGCCTGGAAACTACTGTGCAAACGGCTATGTCTGCTGGATGCCTCTGGGACATCCATGGTCCCACATGGACACTAGATAGACACTGCCCTTATAAATAGAAAGTATCTTTTTCATTTGAGGACATGAGGGAGTGTTTTTCCATTCCTTCTGGCTTCTTGGTTGGCATTCCTCCCTTTCTTAGTATTCCTCCCCTTGTTGATCCTGTGCAATTGAAAACAAAATTAAGTTCCGAATATTTATTTTACAATGACTATTAGACAATTCCAAGATACTTGGCTAAAATGAAGAGATTTACACAATTTGCAAAAGGTGATTCTTTGCACTTTCTTTGCTAGATGTATAAACAAAGCTGCTGAATATGCTAGTTTCATTTGCCATTCCTAGAATTATGACTGTTTTCCTTTGCAAAATCAATTACACCTCCTTTCATTACATTGATCTCAGTGCTGTTAGTCTCTTATGCTACTGATATTAGGTATGTACAAAGTTTCAATCTTGGGCGAGGAGTCACGGATGCTGTTTTTGAAGTGTTGATATATCAGATACATCAGTGTGATTTGTACATGCATCAACCTGCAGTGCTGTATTCTGTGGTTTTAGTGAATCCCCAGGGTGATTTCAGCTTCTTTGTGTTGAAAGCAGCCTTCTCTCAGAGGTGTTTTTCAATATTGGTGTGATCCTTACTTTGGTCTGAATGCCACCTTTGCCCTTCTGCAGGCAGAATAAGGCTGAAGTGAAATAGCTTGCATCTATGTGCTGTATGTCTTCAGGAATAGCTATGTCCTCTGAATTCTTGGCTTGGTAAGGAATGGGTTAGTTTCTTACTGTGAAATGAAGTAAAGTTTAAGTCCCTGAGTGAAAATTTGAAACTGTAGCCTTCTCTGTTAATTATTTATAAAGATGTGATTCTCTGTGCTGATCACATGGAAAAGTTTCAAGGGTTCATCAGTGATTTTAATGATGACATTTGCTTTTATAAATAAAAGATATTAATTTAGAAATTTATTACTTCACTCCTCCATCATAATTTGTGATAAATCTCTTTCCCAAGTTGCAAAACTCAGCCATTTAGTGGGAAGAATGAAAATTCTTGAAGGTTTTTGTCTAACTTTCATTTTACCACCCATCAGAAGATATTTTGATAGCAACTGTAAAAGTATAATTAAAATGCTAGCTCTTATTATGTAAGTTCACTGGTGAGAACTGGCTTCACAGTTTTGTTACCGTATTTGAAGAACTGATAAGAGCTGGCCTAATCATGTCATATGCATTAAGAACAATGCTTGTGACAGAATGCATTAAGGAAGCTAGCTGAACATCAAAGTTTGTGTTATTTTTGAGATTCAAAAGAAAAGATTGGCAGAATATTCATTAACTAATGCATACTCAATCAGCAGCAAGCTTTACAAGTGATTGAATTGTTCAGTCGTTCAATCACAGAAGTGTTGAATTGATCACACGTTTTTCTGTTGCAGTTGATGTAAGAATGATAATTGCAAGATGTCAAGACCTTTTCTGTACAATGTTTGCCAGGTTTCCTTGCTATACTGAAGTAAAAAAAGCAGTTATCATGCCTACTTCAAAATGAAGCACAGGACAGGGATGGACATGCTAGTTTTGTGTAGTAAGGGCAAGTTTCAACTCGTATCCCAAACAAAACAGCAGGGATTCTTTCTCTGTCTACTCTCTTTCATTTGCAGTCTTCAGCTTCCAGGTTTCATATAGCGGTGGAAAAACAAAATTTATGGGAGAGGGGCTATGCTCAAAGTACTTAAAATGGAATTGGAGAGCAGCAAAAGTTAAGGGTGAGTGGAGAGATCTTTCTGCATATGCATCTTTCAAGTGAGAGCTTGATCAGGCTCAGAAATATCTGTCAAAATATGTGTGGAATCCAGTGCAGAGGGTTTCAGGGCATTCAGAAAACAAGAAAAAATTGACAGGGAAGTTCATGATCTGACACTTCCACCCCTGATTACACACACTGTGTATCCATTGACGGCTCCTAACAAGTTATTTAGTATAAGGAAAAGATAATACTTTGATACTTCCTGTTTGGGAAGTACCTGTGTCTATTTTTGAGGCTTTCTATATGATATGTGGTAGACAAAATATGCATACACTCGTGTATGCATGTATATGTATGTAAATATATGTGTATGTATATATTTAAAATTAATATACAATTCAGTGTCAGGCATGATTTTTTTTTCCATCCTAGAATTGATCAATTAAATGAATAAAAATGCTTAAAATGATAAAGAAGTGTCTTACACCGAAAAATAACAAAGTTATAAGGTCCTTGGTTAGGGGCTGTTCACGGGCACCCCTAATGGAAGAAAAAACTTATGGAAAGTGAGTAGACCCTTTAAATCTCACCTAACTTATCTTCTAGCACTTAAGTTCCCATTTATACCCCAGGGAATGATGCAATCTTGCTCCATTAGGGAAATTCCTGACTTTGTAGAAGTCTAGATTTACTTCAGGTATTCGTTTGCCCACCTACATCCTCAGAGGACAAGAAGGGTAGCTAACTGTTGTCTACATTTTTGATGTGATTAGGATTTAGGTGGAAGAATCCAAAGTTTTAGACATGGGAAGGACTGTGAGCACCGGCTCTGGGGTGATAGCCGTTGAACGTTCCTCTCCTGGGGCTGTGGCATCTTGGGGCAGCGCTAGAGGATTCTCGGAGGTGATGAAGGGCATGCATGAGAAACCCATGTCCAGCCTATTGCTAGGGTGCTTCTAGCTAGGAGGAAGGTCCGGTATCTGTTCCAAGCTTGCCTTCACCTTGCATTTTATATATTCATTCATTCCTGTATGAAACCATCGATGGTCTAACGATGGCATGCTGCTGCTGCCATTGCCCTCAAAGGGCTAGATCAGATCCTGAGAGGACGAAAGTATCTGACCTTTTCTGTTTTCTGTTTATCCTCAGACAAAGTGGTGGATACCTAGTGAATTTGGGCTGGATTGATTTACTTTATTTGGAGTTGGAAGTATCTAGTGCTCTGTAAAAGCTGCATGAGATGGTGAAGTCCTTGAAGTTAGACAGTCTTTATATCTTTAGTGGTCCCTGTGTCTCTCTTTTGGGTGTACTTAGCATCTAAGATGGCCCAGATCATCCCTTTGGAACCACATATCTATTAAAGGCAGTGGGAAGTCCTGCACAGTGTGAGGAAGAGTGGATTCCTGCCAGCGCTGGCAGAGCAAGCTGTACAGAGCAAGATACATATAAGAACTGTTTTCCTCTACTCTTTAACTGAAAGAGATTTTACAATAGCCATTGTAAAATGGCTATTCCTTCTCCAGGAGAAGGGAATATAATGAGTTCAGGTAAGTGTCCTCTTGAAGATTGCTGTGACCCTGCAAGTAAATTGGCCACTTAGGCATGCAGTTCATGGTAGAGCAAGACATTTTTTGGACCTCTTCTCTCTATCTTCATGATAAAGATTGTTTTATGGTTAAGGCACTGTAGTAGCTCAAGCTGTCCAGGTTTGTGTCATCTTTTGCTGGTCTTTTCCTATGTGGCAGTTAAAATAGGATGTGGTTGTTGAAACATAGCACCTACAGCACCTCAAGTAAATCACATTAAATATATTTGGCCTCTAAGTCATATTCCAGAACAGCACAGATTTCCCATGTATCTTATTTGGTATCTGTCAGAAGATTTAAACACACAAAGGGATTTAAAATGGGTCTAGATACCTGTTTTCGAGTTTCATCTTCAGTATCTCTGTCTCTTCTTTGTTGAAAGAGGATAGTAGTATATTTGTCCGCTATTGTGGAAGGGATTGTCCCTTCTGTGTAATTTTTCAACATCTAGAACAGTAAAATATCTGGATGCTTATAACTTTTACTGATTCTGCAAAATAAATGTAAGCATTTCTGTGAGACATACAGAATCCTAACAGGAATCTGCTACTTTATTTATTCTGCCAGAGTCCTCCCTCAGATAAGCTGGTGTGCCAACAAACAGCCAGCTTCTGCATGGGGTGGGGGGGAAATGTATGGACATTCACATTAAAAGCATTAAAACCATTAAAAACAGAAGACTGTGAAATACTGTATGTTTGGTAAAGACGAGAATAGTGTACTAGCTTTTAACTGTATTTCCCTCCTCTTTGAGTTTGAGACCATATTTTGAGAAGCTAAACATGGGCTGATTTGGAATTAAAGGGTCAGGTTCCAGTTTGCGGCTGTCCATGCATCAAGGCCCACTCTTGTTGACCAAACTCTCCTTGCTGCCAATGGAAAGAGCCGTGTTAGACCGCTAAATCCTGTGGGCTGACCTTACAGTGTGGAAGAGTCTCCTACCATGTAGGAAAAGTTTGTGCTTCTACAGTATCCTACAATTTAGAGTAATTAACCTCTAGACATTAGCTTTATGCTTGCAAGGGATAAATTTGAGTGCTGTTGCTCATTCAGTAGACAAGTTGTACTTGTTAGAAATTGAGGGTGAAAGAGCATCAACTTTGAGTTCTAGTGTAAACCTGGAAAATAAATTGAAGCAGTAAAATGCAGATTAATGGACATGGATTTATTTTCTGTTTGCCTGAGAAAAAAATAGGAAGTGCACTCACGCTTTTGGCTGAAGGGAAGGAGGGAAGCCATTATAAGAGATGGTGTGGTGTTCAGATAACTGTCTGCTATGACATTTGCATTGGTTTTAAGAAGAATATTTTCATTAGGTTCCTGGAAGGAAAAAAAAATCCCCCATAAACAATTGAAATACATTAATAATTTAATTACTTCAACATAAGTATTTACTACCAGTCTAGTAGAGAACATTATTTCAGAAGCCTTTAAGCAACTGTAAAATATTTTAAAATAAATCCACCTTGCAACAGTCAGTGTTATTCAGGTCTCTGTGTTTTTTAAGTGAGTTAAGTTTATTTTGCTGTTAGTTAACACAATGGCATTTATGCTCTTCCACATCTTCCCATTCTGAGGAACTTCTGTTGCTTTTGGTGTTGAGAGGAGGATGGGGGAGTTGCCCAGTGTGCTGGATAAATATTTAATCTTTGACTTAATGTTCTGCTTCCGTCTTATGGTTTTGTTCCAAGCAGTCTAGTATTCTTTCTCCAGTATTAGTTGTGTCATGCGAAGGTGTAAAATTGCTCACAGCAATCAGTCCTACTCTAACGTACAACCTGGCAGAGATTTCTTCCCAGCCCATGTGTATTGGTGATGGTGCAGACACCTAGGGTTAAAGGAATTATATATTATTCTGAAAGCTTCAGGTGACATCTTGAGCCAAATAAAGCCAATAGCAAATTTCTCATTTATTTATTTATTTTTGTCAAGGTTGTGGTCTTATGTTGGGTGTGTTTTAGTTCAGGGAAAAAAAAAAAAAAAACATTATCTCAGTCTTCCTGGTCATTCCAGTTATTTGTATTAATATATTGTGTATTTGTGAATCGTATTATAATGTTTAGCAGAGGGAGAATGATGTTCTTTCTTGCATTATACCCAGTGGTGAAGAATTCCATGAATTAATTGCACTTTTTACCATTTCACCATGAATTAATTTCACTTTTAACCCATTTTGAACAGTTGCCTGTAGATATCATAGGTCATCCTATTTGTCTAGAAAAACAAAAGGACTAAAATTTTTCCTCTTTTCAGATTCCTCTTCCTTGTTATGTAGTTAACAGCTATACAGTTTAATAGTTTCTCAATCTCTATGTGGCTGTTTCCATTTTGGTTACTTCTGTCAGACAGAATACCTGCTCTTTCTGTTTGCTGTGCTCTTTCCTTTTGAAGATGTCATGACCAAATGAGGCATGGCATTCAAAGTCAAGATCTATCCCCAGCATAGGATAGTTTTATTTTCCATGACATTTTTTTTATTGACTGCACTCAATGCAGCACCTATTGTGCCGTACACACAAGAAAAGGCTCATAGAGTGCAAGAATGCATAGTTAGGAGTAAAGTCTTGCTTAAATACTAACATCAAAAGAGAAGATGACAGAAGTTTGGGGCCTGTTCTTGGTCTGCTGTTTAGACAGGGCATAAAATAGAGCTTGAGCCCTTCCGTTGTCATTTTGGACTAGTCTAGTGTTGCTGTGTAAAGCAACCATACAATAATGTGAAAGAGAAATCCATATGTTATTTTTTCGGTTCTCTTTACAAAAACATCTTATACTCTGATGAGTTGAAAGTATTTTGATCGTTTGATAGGAAGTACTGCTTTAATGCCATAAAATCAAAACAGCAGGAAACATTATCAAGGTATTTTATAAATCAGCTAATATCTTTCTAACATAGATTGTGAAGTAACGTAAAGACATTTCTTCCGATGAGTAATGAAAGTTCAAAAGCTTTTTCTTAATTTATAAGATACATTACACATAAGTCTTCTGTGTGATGCTTCAGTGATCTTTTATCTTGATCATGCTTGACATTTTAGGGTACAAGGCACTGTAGTTGGGAGGATAATTTGGAATTCTCTGAGGTGCTCTGAATCATATGGGAGATGGTTTGAAGTCAGAGCACTATATTTTCCATTGTGTTTGCCTGATAACACATGCAGTCTGATTAGTGTAATAAAGCTTTGAATGACAAAACAGCAAAGACAAAAAACAAAACACAAGCAGTGCAGTGCTTTATAAAGAGAAGGGCAGAAAACACGCTATTATTCAGTCCTGTTTATTTTTCCAATTGAATGATTTTAATATAGTGCAAAACATTGCAAAGCCTTCGTTTGCTGCAAGAAGCAGCGCAAGGCATAGGCTGCTCCCTTGACTCTTCCCAACCCAGCACATGGAGCAGACCCACCAGACCTATGGAACACAAGTTCTGGGATGTGGAGGTTTGGGTCCACATCGCAGTTTGTGCTGTGCAATGGTGACCAGCTTGCTATATGTAGAGGGACAGTGTTGTGGAGAAGCAGTGCTGTGTGCCTGTAGTCCTACCTAAAGACATCTGGAGTGAGGACTTTTGTTCTGTCTCATGACTGAAGAGAGAGAAAGTACTAAGCTCATCACAGCTGAAAGCATATCTACTTGCTTGCAATGGACATATGGCCCCCGTCATCTTCCTGGCTGAGCACGATCTTTGATGTATTTCTGATGACAGATCTGTATCTTATTCTACCCAATGTTCCTGATTTTTACATGCATTTAAACCCAACAGCCCTTCCACACACAGTAGCTACACACTTAGCCCTACGGTTAAATAGTATGAAATAGTATAAAACCTTTTACTCAACACCTCTCTCTACTTGCTGAAAATCAGGGTAGGAAAAAGGTTTGTAATCTTCCACAGCATACTTTTTACTTGCAAAAGTGTTAATTGGATGTAGCTCTTTTTTTAGTTTAAAAGCCTATGTAGGCTAGAAGGAATAAAAGCAAGTTACAGTTTTAGTCATACTTTCTACCCTTAGGCAAACTCACTATATCAGTTGCCAAAATTAAATTAGGATCTATCCTTTCTTCTGGGATCTTTCCAGCTCGTCTTTAGGTGACACACGGAGTGTAATAGGATGTGAAACATAAGCTGAAAGCAAATATTTTTCCCTATTCTATCTTTTCATAACAGTAACATGAGAAATTGCATTCTAGTATCATGGGACAGGTACTTAACATTTGTTCCAATATCTTCAAGTTTTAAAAAACCCATCTGTAAATATCTAATAAATGACATTAATAGTTTGTCTTCCAGTCCAAATGGCTTTCCTGATACCCTGTTCATTATATCCTTTCAGCCTGATTGAAGCTAAAATGTTTAGCAAACAGGAATGCTGCTTTGAACAGATGCAGCTCAGTCCGGGGAAGGAGGGAAGAGGATTTGTGTTGTGCATGGCAGGAACATACAGGGCAAAGCATTTAACTGCACGATAAAGTCTGGTGACAAGGACCAGGAGTTTTGAAAACAGCTGCCTAAAGTTGAACTCACTCATCGATTCTGAGCCTGATCTAAACAACCTGATTTCCTAAAGCATCTAGTACCAAAAGGTACAATGATTCACATAAAATCAACTTTTAGGACCAGAAGGCTTATTCAGCAGTCTGACACTGGGCTCCTTTCCTGGCATTCTGGAATTTAAAATTTGCTAAGAATTTTACACTCCCTGATTTTACTTCGTGCTGGAATTGCTTTCACAATGTTCATCCCTTTGAGCTGGATGGCCCCACATGCGTGATCTTGTGTTTGCAGAAACAGGCTTATCTACCCATTAGTGAGCAACCCTTGCTGTGGACCGGTCCTTGCCAACAAGACGAGGTCTAATTCCTTTTGACCTTGTTATCTTTCACCATGACGCTGGTATTATCATTGCAACAGGCCCAGAGAGGTTTCTGCAGGTTAACACAGGGATATGCTGGGGGGCCTGGGATGGGTGAGAGTCCTCAGCACCTCCAAAGTCCCTGTCTATCTGCTCAATCTTCCCAACCACCCAGACTTCTTTAGGACAAAACAAGCTTGGCAGCAGGGCTGGAGGAGACGTTTAGCACACTGCCCTGGCTCCTTGGTACACGTGCACTGCTGTCCAGCTTCAATATAGACCTCCTCATGTTTCATCACCCAAAACAAGGTGATGGAGGCTGCTGCTGCATGTGTTGATGGGGAACATCTGCAGTGAGTGTTTGCGTTAAAATAGGATTTATTTAATAGGCTGACAGTTGCAGTTTAAGGAAACTATAGGGAGTAGCTGGAAATGAGGAAGAACTGATTTGGCCACCATATAGCATCTCCATCACCTCTGCAAGCTGCTGGTGTGTCACGGGGCCCTTCTGCAAAACCCTGAGTTCTTTATTTCGTGCCTTTGACTGCACTCTTCCTTAGCTGCGATAATTCATTTTCTGAAATGAAGACAGGAAAAGGAGAAAAGGAGGGAGGGGAGGGGAGGGAGAAAAGTAAAGCTTGTATCAGAGGACCACAGGTTCAGTTTGTTGTAAATTAGAGTCTTTCTATCAGTCAATGACATTGGAAGAAAGCCATGGAAATCTTTTTTTTTTTTTTTTTTTTTTTTTTTTAAGCAGATTCTATTAAAATGTGATATGTGATTTTCTTTTTTCTTTTTTTTTTTGTACTGCCAATGATTGTAAAAGCAAAATGAAACATTTCATAATGGAGTCACTGCTTAACGGTGTTCTCTTTTTTCTTTCTCCCTTCAAATCAGATCTTTATCTTTGAGAATAACATCTATTACTGTGCCCATGTGGGGAAACAAGCCATCCGAGTGGTCTCCACAGGAAAGGAAGGTGTTATTTTCAATGGGCTCAGCGACTGGCTATATGAAGGTAGGACAAAATATTCAGGGCAGCAGTTAGTATGAGTTTTAAATCACACTCCAGGTCAACAGAACTGGCTGGGATTAGATGTTCAGCATTTCAATTTTGGGGACTGGTGGGCCACAAGCTGAAAATTTGTTATTCTAACACTTGTCTGAAGTGCTGGACTAGAAATAATGTGAAATTGGTAAAAATTCTGTTTTCCAGGCTGTTTTTTCTTTTCTTTAATCCAAAGGTAATGAATCGTGAAGTGTTAATGAGCAGAACTGCTTCATTATTTAATGGCACCTGCAATCACTCATAGGCATGCTAGCTTTCAAATCACAGAAAAGGACGGAGATGGGGAGGGGAAGCAGTTCTATTTTAAGGAAAGAAGCTAAGAAACAATTTTGCTTGATTTGGTTGTTTTTCACAGCACTGTGGGGCACATAGGACCTGGAAGTTGCCCAGATCTTGCTAGCTAAAGCAGACAGGTCCTCACAATAATTGGCTTCTTTCCCTTGAGAATGGGCCTGATGAGTGCAAGGGTTTTGCTTCATCTCCTTTCAACTAACAAATGGGACTTTGGGTGTCTGTGAGAAGCTGCATTGCAGACCAAGCCTGGTCCTTGGCATAGAAAGGATCGCTGCTACTCCCTGTTCTTTAGAAGCACGTAATATGCTTTTAAGCTAATAGTTAAGCAGAACAAAATAAAATAAAGAGCAGAATCCATGCATGCAAAACGAATTCCTGTCTCTGCTCCTGGCTAATGCTCCCAGTAGTTTATTTTCATGAGGATCCTGTTTTAGGGACCTGGCAGTCTCTTTCCTCTGACATATTTTCTCTCTAAAGTAACAAGTCCCAAGGCTTCCTCCCACGGGTCTCAGCACTGCCACTTTGATGCTTTTCTTAGCTCCTCAAACAGAAGTGGCCAGGTGGGTCTACTAATTGAGCCCCTTTTGGCTGGTTCCAGTTTCCTTGGCCCTCGATGGTACAGAGCAGCTTACAAAAATGCCATTCACCATTAATTGACATAAAAATATGAAGCATTTTTTAAGTCATTCTGTATTGCACAGAGCAAGGCCTATTGATTTCAAAAAAGAGGGAATTAAAATCAATTGTTTCTCATTTGTAACTCCCAGAGAAGCTGGTCCCACTCAAGGTCTGAGTTTGCACACATCCATGTACAAACTCATCAGACACATCATTGGGATATAACTGATACTGATTTTAACTGCTTCCAAAATTTAAATGTGCGTTTATGTCATACCACAGAATATTTGCAACTGGATTTCCTCCTTGTGAAGCACTCTGTAATCCAAGTAGGGGATAAGTTTCAAAATGCTAATTTTGTTTAATTTTTATTTATTTATTCATTTACTGCTGAAGATGTTGGCTGTCCTGTTTGACTCTGCAGGTCAAATGAGCATATTAGCAACCATATTTAGTTGATAAACATCCCTTGGTACATAAGGTCTTCTCACGGAGTCTTGCACGCAGCCCCATGCTGACAGGAGGAGTTTGTCACACTGGTGAGCTCTGAGCAAGCCCATGGTGACACTTGGGTTTTGCTGACACATATTTTCATTGCTCAGGCAATTTCATAGCTGACATTGACTTTCAGGTTTGTCCTTTTATAATGAACTTTCTTGTTAACTTCACGTTAATACACTGGGATAGTACATGAATTCATGATCAAATACAGTCTCAATCTACCAGATCAGATTCTGCAGCCTCCCTAAATAGCAGGTACAGAGCAGGACCACTGAACCTCTTATTCACTGACAGTAAGTTTTGCCAAAATCAGAACACAGAACCCATTTGGAAATGCCACTTTGTGTCTGAGTGCAGTTTATATTTAAGTAAAATCTTCTCTTACTTCAAAAGTAACGTAGAGACCCAAAAGAAATCCTGGGATAGATTTAGATGTCCCCTGAGTCTTGTTCAGAAGCTGAACTTGGATCCAGAGCTGAACTGCATAAGCTGAGCCCCTTCTCCTGTGTTGTATCTCCTATGTACCTTAGACAACCTACAAGGTGCTGGCTCAGAGAATCCAGGAGCTGCCAAATGTGTGAATGCTTTTGAGATGCTTGTCTATAGCTCATCCTACATAAGCGATGATTTTTTTTTCAATGGGACGGAATTTTCTTCTAACCAGCAGCTGGGATGCTCCCACACCTCGCTACTACAGCGAGGTTGGATGTTGTTGAGAACCGCGTTGTGTTTGCGCTGCCGTCATCTCGGCGAGCTACTGCCGTGGACTCTGAACATATGTGCAAATCTCATCCCATCTGTGCAGTTACCCCCGCCACCTCGTCTGCAAACGAGCTGTGATAAATGCCAAGGCAGCGTCTCGAGGCGTTGGAAGCGCCGTTCTTCCCTCATGTGCTCTTTTGGTTGCCCAAGTTCACAACCTGAGCGAGCGCCGGCAGCCCAGCTCCGGCGTGCTCTGTCGGTTACTGTAACAGTTCGTGACCTACTTCTCGCTTTCCCCAAATACCGCACATAGGAAAAAAATCCGTGGTGCTGCCTACACGAGGAAGCCAAGTTGTAAGATGTCTTACCGCAAGCGGCTGCATCCCACCCACTCTTTCTTGGTGCTCTTCAGCATCCTTCCTTACAGAAACTCCAGTCCCGGCAGTGCCATCTTTTGGTGTGACTCTGTGGTTGATACAAGCCCTGGAACCAGGGGGAACACTTCTCTGTTAATGTGATTGCTTTTGTCACCCCAGAGTAGATATATGGTACTATTAATCAGATGTTTTTAGAAAGTCCAGAAACAGAGCACATCTTGAGTGGATTTGACAGGCTTTTTGCCTTGTAAAAATGCAGGAGTTCATTTTGATTCAAGCTAAGCTCTATTTTCGTAAATCTGCCAAAGGGGGGAAAAAATTCTTCAAGGTATTTATGCTGAACTGTTGGCTTTTGATAATATAGTGAAAAACATTTCAAATCAATCGGAGCTTAATCTACTTAGTGCATTTAGCTGGAAGGTTATAGGTTGGTACATAGATTACTGCAACATGAAAGTGTAGATTAAGCATGGCTTTTATTACTGAAATAAACATTTACAATGTTTTCATATAGTTGGACTTAACATTTTCAGTGCTGTGTCTGATGCATGTTTATATTAAAAAGGAATGATAGCCTATAAGAGAGAATTTAAAGTTCTGAGGCTGAAACTAGCTAAACATTTAAATGACTAGCACAAGCAGAGAGTGTTTTATATTTTACTGCCAGTCGTACGACCACTGTTGGTCTGAGCATGTTTTAGAGACAATGAGGCTTAAAGATAATGCTAAAACAGAGCTAGAGCACAAAGTGCTTTCAAAGTGGCAGGGTAAGAGTATGTTCTTTATATATATTTATTACCTTAATAAAAAGTATTGTGCCTTTCAACACGTGTAGTGCAGCTAAAATTGATTTCATTTAAGCACTTTGTTTCAACGCTTTTCAACAGCAACTTCATTTATCTTGCATACCAGAAATGATTTCTGTCATGGTGTAATTAAAGTGTCTCTACTTGCTACCAGAAGAGAGGCTCTGTTCAGAGGCTGGGAGAAAGCAGAGACCAGGACGCTCTGCTAGAGATACCAGTAAGTGACAAAGAGAAAGCTGTAATATTGCTGTGCCGTGTCTGGGAAGCTCACTAAGATCATGAACATTTATTAAGTAGTGAGTTTGTGGTGCTGGATACTGTGGGTCACGCTGCTGCAGGACTTGGGATAGGTCCTGCAGGTGACAAACTCTATGGAGCTGCACCAAGAAGGACAGGGCCCTTCCCATGGTGCCCTGGCGTAAAGCTGTGGTTTGTCCTGTAAGTCTGTAAAGATCATTTCGAAGTTAATATCCCTGTGGCGGCTCAGTTTAAACAGCCCTGACGCAGGGGCTGTGACATCTGGACCTCACCTTATTCTCCCGTCAAAAAGAGAGAAAAACAGCTGGCAACTGGGCACCAATACAATCTTACATGGCATTTATGTAAAAGCTCTTATGCAATGTTATATGCGTCCATGACATAAAATAATACTCTGTTCTTTTGCTGAGCTTTATTCACAGCACCGTTTTTAAGTTCAATTTTTGGCTAGGTTTGGGAGCAAGAGGAGGAGCGAAAAGAGACACTTTGTCAGCTGTAGCTCATTCGTGTTTTATCAATCTTCATTCTGCCTGCATCTTATCATAGATATCACTTTATATGACTTTGTAGTGACACCTGGTGGGAGAGGCCAGGATGTCATCTTCATTAAGACAATGAAACTGCAGAAATTTTACTGCAAGCTCTATTAAAAAAAAATAATTCCCAGTTTCCCCTCACATATATATTTCCCTGAAACGGTCCCTGAGCTTATGGGAACTACCATCCCAAAGCTGATTCATGCTGATAGCCTTTATGTTCCTTTTCAAGACTTTATAAAGAGAGGAAAGAGAATGCGGTAATAGCGTAAAATCCTTTCCATAATCTAATCAGCCTCTCACAAAAATCAGAGAATATATTTAGAACACGCATGGCTAGTCTCAGAGGTGCAGTGTCTGGTAACAGCTGCAAAGGCAAATAGCATTTATTTTGGGCAGTATCTTTTATGCTTAGAGTATTTCAAGCAGCTGAAGTAGATATTTTTCTTATATTTGGGCTATTAATTCTTTGAGTCTGGAAATTATCTTATTGCTGAAAAAGTAAGGCTGTGGATACTGTGCTCAGGTCTTTATTATATAATGCTAGAAATCTAAACTTCTTTATTTTTTGGGGAGGGAGAAACAGGAACAGATGATAAAATTATACCTGAATTTGGAAAGGGACATTTGTAATCATGGCTGAGAGCAAATAACTCCTAAAATTCCTGTTCAACATCAGAGAAAGTGATCCTCATCTTTCATAGTGCAAGGCTAGACATTCCCAATAAACCGTAACTCCAAAGCCTGGTGGGGGCTGTGAGATAAAGAATCAGACTGAGTCATCACTGAAATTTTTAAGGTAAATTAATCCCTTGCCAAGAGGATGCTAGAGCCAGAGCTCCAGACATCAAGAGGGGCCAGCTCTAATGAGGCCATTAGATGGAGCAGGAGACTCCTTACTGGCAATGTTACGGGAAGACTCACTGGGATAGTGAAGAGAATGTGTTTATTTTTCAGCACATGTATTTTCAGACACAAAAAATATTTTTTCATAAAATATTTTTTCAAGATAAATTTTTAGTTCTTCCCATTTCCTTTGTGGAGTAGAAGAGAGGGTAACATGGAATTTACTCTCTGATTTCTGTGCTTGTGAGGGCAGGGTAGCAAAACCAGCTTGATGTTTCAGTGCCATTGTCATCTCACACAGAAAGCTTTCCTCTGTTTTGCATATTGGCCATCATTCTGTGTTGCCCATTAAGAACGTGCAGCTGTTATGTAGAGACATGGGACCATAAATTCACAGTTGGCCATTATGGAGCTGCTTACTGGAAATGTAAGTGGCTATTTTTTTCTGTGTGTTTTACTTTTATTTACATGTGGATTTGAACCAAATGTGAAAAAAATGCCCCTTTCTATTCCAGTCAAACTAAGAATGACAGAGCAACTCTTAGACATGTGTTCAAAGTGGATATTTCCACTGCAAATAATTCTGTTGCAAGGAAGAACAACTATCTATAGCATTATTTTACCTCATCCATATTAAACTAGAAGGAAAAAACATCCTTCAATTTCATCCAATCACATAATGAAAGGCTTGGAAGAAATTCCCTTGATTTCTTGCTTTGGCTGAAGTTCTCTCGTCATAGGGATGCTTGCATGACAGGTTACATCACCTGGAGTGGGCTTCTGGCCTTTCTCAGTTCGCCATGGTCAGAGAATATTGAACCGTTTCTGATGCACGTTGTGAATGCCAGCCTAGAAATCAGCAAGCTCTTGAAAACTTTGAAATGTGCCGTTACCTGGACTGTCTTCAAAAGCCAGCACTGCACAGCAACGTCCTTGCCAGTTATAGCTTGGTCTTTAACCTTCCCCTTCTGCAGAAGGTTGTTTGGAATGGGGCTGCCAGCCAAATCCAACACCTGTCACCCTCTAGTGTTTGGATTCCCATCATTCAGGCCTCTGAATAGCTTTTGGAAGGAAAACGGTGTTATTTACTGTGGGCAGTGGTCTCCTCTGGGCAATGGAAGGAAGCCAGATGGCCATGCTGGTGTCACTAGCTCTGTCCATGGCTGCCATGCTGTCAGCAAGGAGGTCCTTGGCCATGGAGGTTATCAATATGCTGCCTTTCATAGAGGTCCTTTTCAAAAGGGCTTTTCTTCAGGAAAGCCTTGATGCTTCTCTGGGGGTTGTGTTGATGTCCTCTTATCGCAGTGAGGTCATCTTCTCAACAGGAGTTCTGCTCAGGCCACTAATGGAAAGAAAAACGTTCTTCCTAGAATTACGTACTGCTCTTGTAGAAGTAATGTCAGTCTGGACACATTCATATGGGAGATGTTAAATACATAAGCTCTGTTCTTATAAAATTTTAGGTAATTTCTTACAGTTCCATGCAGTATCCTGTAGTTCATTCTTCATTTTTATCATGGAGTGATGATATCTTCGTGCTTGTAGTAGTAACAAAAATAGAGGTGACATATGCTGCAGTTGCCAATGCTTAGACTTTTTAAAGATAAGGCAACAATCTCTTGAGTTAGAGCTATTTGGGAATGACTTTTGGTTAAGATCTACTTGGCTATGTGATTAAGGAGATTATTGAAATTAATATGAAACTTCCCCTGAAACTAGATTTATAGTGTATATAGCAAACGTGAGAGCGCCATTGTGCCCAGTTGCAGCAGGTTAAATCCAGAGTCTTTTGATCTCTGCAGCTTTAGTTGATGTGCAACATAGCACAAAATTTAACCCTGTGACAGAGTCTGTTCTATTTTCTGCTATTATTTTAGTGTTACTGCATTGTCGGGGATGCAGATAGCTCTTAAATTACCTTAAGTGAGAAAAGAGCTGCACAGTTTGCAACCAAGTTAAACCTAATTGGTTAACTACTGCTTAACTTAAGCAGGAATGAATGAATAACAAATTTTTAAAAAATGTAAACCTGTATCTGAGTATTGAAAGCAGTAACTGCTAAATATCTGAAAGTAGGTTCTGTATCACTGTGTCAAGTATTTCTGAAAAATGGTATCTGGAAAGTTATATAAAAGACCTCTCATGGATTTTTGCTTGTTAGAAATTATTTCTATTTACCAGTGTCATTTACAGTAGCCTTAGGTTAAACATTTTATTGGAGATCAGTGTCCCAGTTTTCTGACAATGCTAGTATTTTTGTTAACTAATTAGTATATCTGTGTTTCATATACTACAGAATAGTCAGGAATAATCCAGAGCTTCTAATAGAAGTGCTGGGGATCTGCTCCATGGCACGTAGCAGAAAGATCTTGCTAGTTCCATATGGTTCTGTGCTGTAGGTCCATAGCCAACAAGGTTGCATAGGAAATGTCTTAAATTTACAATATTCCTAGGAAAAAAGAAAAGATTATGAACATTATGCCACATTTGCAAATTAACTCAATTTTTAGACTGATATTTTTCCTGTATAAGGTCCTATCAGTAGTTTAACACAAAAATTCTTGTAATAAAAGAGTGGTGGGAGAACCACAGGCCAGAAATCTCATTTTTATTTATACTTGGAAATATAATGTGTGGTTCTAAACCAATGCACCCCTCTAAAAAATGCACAGAGGGAGAGTAGATAACTTCTTTGGGTTCTCTTCTAGGCCTGTAGTTATATGAATTTACCTGTAGTTTTGATGTTTTATTTTCTCATCTCTTTGCAGTTAAACATATTGACTCTGAGATTACAGAGTAGAAGCTTTTGAAACATTCCTTCAGAAGTTACAGAATGTCCATTTGTGTAGTTACAGAATGCCTGTTCATATATGCAATACTTGTAATTAGTGTCGAAAATGATGAAGAAATGATTCCAACTTTTCCCGCTATAAAGAAATGATTAAAATATCAAAGAAAGCTAAACTTCTTAAGAGGCTAGTCACATGAAATAAATAAATAAATAAAAATAGTGCATAATTCTACCAGTTTGGCTTGAAAAGTAACTTTCTGCAAATTTTCTCTTGATGCAATGGTTCTTTCTTGGTGCAACCTTGCTTATGCAACCTATGCAAGTACCAGTGGAAAAAAAATATGTTTTCCTACGTTACATAGGAAGCCTATGTAGATAGCCATCTTCTTCATCTTACTGTTCTTGTCCCTGAATAAAAAATATGTACGTAAAAAGGAATGTACTCTGTCCATAGTATATCTGAAAGCTGCATATGAAAAGAATGAAAGTTGCACTTAGAAATGTGAGTCTAACTACAGAATTGACCTCTCTATTGTTCTATAAATGTAGTAAAATCAAAACATCAGAAACTGTGGCAAAGTCAGTTCATGAGCTGGCAATTCAAGAGACCATTTTCCTGGTGAAACAAATTACAAAATAAAATTAACTAAAGTGTATTTAAAAAGCTATAGCTCCAAAACCTAATGTTAACTGGAAACAATCTTGGGTCCAAGGAGGTTCCTGGATGGAAAAGCAGAGTAACAGCTCATGAAATGCAATGGGCAAGTGGCTCTTCTAGGTACTGTGGGGGATCAGGATGCCCCTGCAAAGCTCAAGTTGGTTCTTTTCTCCACTACAACAGGCAGGAGGCTAAATCTTTGTGTATGGAAAGTGAGTTTCAAAATTGCTTTCTGTGCTTGACTTGACCTGAGGATCTCTAGCTGCACCTGGTGCCTGTGAAAGAAGGTATTTTTGGCGCCGATTTGCACGTCGGTGTTTCCGACTGCCATCTCTTCCACCGAACAGCAATTAGGGAACTTCAGTATTTAAGAAATGTGGATGTCACAGTAGATTATTCTTCAAATTTTTCAAATTGAAGTGAAGAAGGCAAGTGGTGCAGTGTTGATACCAACAAGGACATGGAGGTACCTGTGCTGTGTTTTCTTATGGATCAGGAGAACTGAAGAGCCAGGGTATTATTTCTAGAGCAGTCAGACTGACATACAAGCAGTTGCTAAAAGATAAAGCATCCAGATAAATATCATCCTCAACACTCAATTAGTTTATGTCGCTATAAGTAACCACCATATGGCAGAGCTTCTGCACCAGCTGTTTTCCAGTCTTCATTGGATACTGGACTACAAGGGAAAGCAATCAGCAACTCAACCACAGAACAAGAGCAGTTAACAAAAGTGGAGAAAAAAATGGCATATTTTACAAACCATCTTATCTTAAGACGGGTAAGTAATAAAATATGAGTGGGCAGACACGTGTGGGCTGCCGTGTGCCAGATCTTGCCTTCATAAGGGGCTTGTGGCCATTTCCGTGCCCTTCTGTGTTTACTTGGTGCTGTAAGGAGCCTGCACTACCATTTTGATGATCTGCTAATTGCGTGGCAGATAATTTTGTTACAAAAATGACCTAAAATTTTGATTTTTGAGAATGACAGAAAATATAATGTTCCCTGGTTCCTAATTGTAATAAGTTTTAAGATTCTCAATTATAAGAGAAGTTTTCTGCATTGATCTGCTCAGGAAAATCTTAGTCTACTGTTTTGGTTCACATCAAACAGCATGCTGCTGGGAGCTAAATATTGTGATTTGTAATTTTTAAAAAGGCTTTTTATCAAAGAATTCCTTCAGTTTGGATTTGGAAGGCATCACTTTTCACCTTTAAAAGACTCTGGAGATTTTAATGTGAGTGGAAGAGTTTTTAAGTCCTGAGCACCGAAGCTACCAAAGCTGAATGCTCTGTGGTATTGCCCATAACATTTTCTGTGATGTAGCGGACTCTCCTCTATGACTATAACTTTTAGTGCACAGAGTGCAACTAGTTGAGCCTTAAATTTGTGATGGCTTGAAGTTGTGATGGCGGTAACAGATTTTTTTCCTTTTTCGTTTTCACAATAGAACAGTCCTTTCAAATGAATGCAATTTACTCCTTACTGTATCCTTGTAAATCCCTCATATATCAAGTTTCTTTAAAAACTGTAAATGTTCTCTAGGATTAATCTTTTTCTAGTTCCTTGCCTTGTACCTATTCCTAGTTTTTCTCTTTAGTGCTTCATCTGTTATTTTTAAACTGTGTTTAAGTCTTTTTGAGACTTGCAGACAACAAAGGCTGAAGGAGAGAGGTACTGATGGCCTTGGAAAGAAGGAGTTAATACATAAGGGCTTATGAACATGTGTTAGCAAAGAGAAATAATTCCAGAGTGGTCCTCAGAACTTCATTAGAGATCAGAGAAACATGCAATATTGCATTAGCTAAAAGAAAAACCTTTATATAACAGAGCTTAATGTCCTTAGAAATGTTGCAGGGTTTATTTGAAAAATAAACCCAACAATGCTCTATTAAATTTATAGAGGAAATGGAAAGCAGAACCTCAGAAGACTGTAATTGCCACCTACAAATATAATCATCAGAGTGAGTAAGAAGTAATGAAGGAGGAAATCCGACCTAACTCACCTCCTTTGTCCTTACCACAAAGGTGGAAATTATGTTGCCACCGTGTGGTAAGAATATTGAAAGCGAGGAGCAGGTATCTTATCATCCTTGCAAGCATTTGATTTGTAAACTGAAAACAACCAGAATTCTGCAAGATTTGCTGGAAAAATACGGTTTGCAGAGAGCATCCTAATTAGAAAGGAGAGGCACTGCAAGGTGAAATCCCATTTTGCTTTTAATTTGTGTGTACAGCTGATTCTTTGGGTGGGGTATTTTTACTTGAAGTCTGAATCAGAACTCAAGCTCTTACATAAAATATTCAAGGGGAAAGTGAGTAGAGTACAGAGAATATATATTTTTTAAAAAAAGTTCTCCCTTTAAAATGAGGTCATTTATAGGCTTTTATGAGTACAAAAATCCATCATTATGTTGCTCATCTTCTTGAAATTATCTCCAAAGCTTCTGTATGAATTTTGCTTCCTCTCAAATTCTTCTTGTGATCCTGGGATGCTTCCCAGCACGATCAGATTTAGAAATATGGGCCTCAATGTTTCACAAAAGACTTTTTAGAACACACAATATAGAAACATAATTATTTTTTAAATGGGTAGTCTTACAGTTCTGCCTAAAGCAGGATTTGGATTCATGAACGTGTGTCATCTTGTTCCCTCCCTCCCCACTCTGTGTCATAATTCTTCATGACATTAGAGCTGTTTGCTGTAGAAATTATTAGGTTTCAAGACCATGGTTTCACAGCCTGGATCGGATGAGCTCTTCAGCATCTCCCGCATCCCCAGTTTACTGCTGGTCTCCAAGCTGAGATGCAGCTGAAGAGAATGGAGTGAGGCCCCCCAGCCAAACCTTCCTGCAACAGGGACTGCCATGAGCGTGGACAGTCTAACTTGCCATGAGCTGGAAAAGGACACCCCGAAGAGGATAAGAGAAGAAGGTGCAAACTTGTACCTCCATCATATCAGCTGTCAAAGCTAGCTCAGCTATTACGGAGTGCAAAATATAGCCCAGAGCATTTCTGATTTGGAGCTCTCCACAACACATTATGTGTGTCTAATTCTGCCCCGCCTTACTTTAAACACCTCGTTTAAATACTTACATTTGAAGATATGCACTCTGCACATTCACAGCAGAGGCAGAAGCACTTTTAGAGAGTGCTTTGTATCCTAGGTGTTAGGCTTTCCGTTTGGAGATGTCTGTCCCACTTCTCTGTGAGGTTCGTTTCTCATCCTTTACATAGAGGTGAACCTTTCTTTTGACTTTAATTTGTACAGCATCACTTGCATTGAATCATGGGGATGCCAGTGTAACAAAATGCTTGCTTTTTTAGCACCTACACATTTGTAGCCAAATATAAGAATAAGCTAAAATGAGCATCCTAGATAGCACTCAGTTCTATCTCTTGGTACATTTCTAATTATGACCATCTCAGAGGCAATTACTCTATCATCAATTAATAAAACTTCACATTCTGTCCTGGTAGAACAGGCCTTATTACCATCTTTTTAGAAACAGGCAAACTGAAGTGTAGTTATTGACCTGGTTTTAGATGTGAGGAGAGAAACTAGGACACAAACTTAGGACACAAGCTTTTTCTCTCACCTTGGCCCCTAGACACCAAATAAAATGCACAGAGGAGCACAAAAACCCAGATCTAGCTGTTTTTAGCATGGTGCCTGTCCTGAGAATGCCTCTAGGAAAGCTCCCCAGCAGGAGGAAGCTCCTTTGCTGTTTGGCCGCAGTGGCACCAGGGATTCACAAGTGCAGAAATATGTCTCCATGGGTCATGAAGCAGCAAGGCTGGGCCTCTTGGAGTCCATCACCTCAAGGGATTTAAGTAAGACCAGAACCCTTTCCAATGCATGGGGTTTCCTGCAACAAAACCAGAAAAGTTAGATTTGAAAGATGCCCCCGCCTCTGCTGGGTTATTAGTTCTATTCTCCACTGTTAAGGGACATGACAGCTTCTCACCTTTGCGTCCCAATGGGCAAGTCCTGGAAAACAGGAAAAAATCATTCGAGGCCGTCGCTTTTTTATATATATGACTCATAAATTTTTGTCTCCTACATTAATCTTTCTTCTCCTCAAAGTTGAGTCATTGTCTTGTGTTTGTGTTTACCAGAAGAAAAAAAAAAAAAAACAGCATTAATTGTTCAACTGTTTGTGCATAGGGCTAGATCAAAAGAATTTTTTAGAGAAGACTTTTAAGATGGGTAGATTGCGGATGTGGGGAACTGGTAAAAAAAAAAAAAAAGAACAATAGAAAAGCAACTCCTAAAAGCAAAACATCGTGTTTTCATGCTGTTTTGCTTTTAAAAATGAGAGCAACATTCTGAAAACAGACCATGCAATAAATCTTACTTGATGTGAATTATCTAGAGATCATTGTATCTATTGCATTTATTTTGATTTTTCTGTCTCTCTTTTAGAGTCTATGCTCAGAGATGACTTAAAAGATTCAATATCTCATTTTAAAAATTAAAGTTCACTTGATTATTGCACTGACCCATACTAGCCTGGAGACTATTACGCATTAGTCTGGCATATTGCAAACAGACTAGAATCCTTGGAAATAGGAAAGGACATAAGAGCTATATCCCAAATAAGTTACCTACTTCAGCTGTGTTGACTGAGGCTGTGCTGCCCCTCAGAGGCGTGAAACAAAGTTGCAGCATATGGGGCGGAAAAGAATTAATTAATGTACTCTAAAATTATCTTTATTCTTCCTCCTCTCCATCCTGCCTGCCCTTCCTCCTCCAGGACACTATGCCTACCCTAAAATCTGTGCAGGCTCTAGAGAAGAGTTTAAAGGCCCGTGTGCTTTGAGCTTGAGCTGGGTCATGAGCAACAACATCTGGGAGTTGGGCAGGTGCCTCCCCTGCAGAAATATTTTCCCAGATAGATGTAGGTCTTCTAGGATCTTTTCTCACTTCCATGATCTTTTCTCTAATGTTTGGTGCCTGGAGCAACTGTGGAGGTCTCATCAACTGGGTTGAGGGGGATAAATAAGTGGTAGGTCAGGAGAAGTCAGGAGCGGGTTCAAGGAGAGGAGATGGTTTTTGTCCAGCACTCTGGAGCAGAGAATGACTTTGTAATTTCCCAGTAATATCTTCAGCTTTCAAGAATATGCTGTTCTGTCAGGCCACCCTCATTTAGGGTCTATAAGTAACAATTTAGGAGTAAATAACTGCAATAGACAACAATGAATAGCTGTGATCAATGAAAAAAAGCATCTCTATCACCACAGCTGTCAGCAAAAAAAGAGTACCACAAATACTACTTTGAGGGAAGATTGTTTATTTAATTGGCTTGTTTGGAAAACTTTGTCGCTGATAGATGAACTTGCAAAATTGCCAGTGCAACACGTTATTTCAAAACATTGTGCTGCTACTGGGTAAAACTAAGTACGATTCTAACAGTCTTAGGCAGTTCTGTCAGAAAATCTGCTTCTCTGGTTTGCGAGTGCTGGAAATCAGACCCGGAGTAGCAGTGGCAGAAGTTGATGCCATTCTGCTTAACAAGCTTCTCAACAGACTAATTCCTTGGAACAAGGAAGCTCCCTGCTACCCACTCACAAACTTGAGGTTCCTTTAAAAATGCCATTCATTGGCATGCTGGACTCAGTTAAAACATTGACTGTGTTAAACATTGCTTGAGTAGGTACTGCACATGTCCAAAAAATGGGATTTCCATTGTTTAAGAGCCTATCAGTGAATTTTAGGTGCCTGATTTTTATCTAGTTGTTAAAATAATTGGCCCATATGTTAACTATCAAATAGTGAACCTGGAAAATATGGCATGTGTCAGAATTGTTTCAGGGCTTTCATGAGATATAAAATGATGCAAGAAGGAATAGAAATTCTCTAAAAGAAAGAAAGAAGCTTTAAAATGGGTTATCCTCCCCATGTTAACATAGAGCATGCAGCACCAGATGAGAGGTGGGAGTAATAAGATAGAAATATAAGATAGAAACGCATAGTAGAAATGTTTTAGAGTGTGAGCTGCCATTCAGAAATGTTGTAGAACAAGATCTACTCATCACAGAGGGCCAAGATTACATTTAATGAGCAAATTACACAGTACAGCAATTCTGAACACCAGCTCAGCTCGAAACGAAAGTGCAGGAAGGATGGAGCCTGCATGGCATGGAGGAAAATGTTCTGGTTTTCTTCTTAGTTGGGGAATGCTACTTATCCTGTATGACAACCAGGCAAAGCCCAGTGATAAGCAATGTCAGGGCTCACCTAGGAATACTAGGAAATACTTCAACAATTAATCTACAAAAGGGTTCCCACAGAAGCCAGCTGGGCCTTAGTCAGAGCACATTTCCCTTGCATGGTCAGAGGATGAAAGTGCCGAGGTGATGGTGGTAGTCATCTCGCTCACAGCACTTGAGAGGTGCCCGTCAGGGGAGGAACCAGGTTAGGACACAACAAAGTCCTCATTAAAGAGCTCTGCCCCTGACTAAGCCTATTAGGATTAAAAACGGCCAACCTTCTTGTTTGTGTCTCAGGACAGATGCTCTGCTGTATACTTTATGCACACTCGTATTCAAATTGGAAGCACAAGCTCACTGAGTCGTTTGTAGTAAACAGCAGATGACAACACACTTGACTTTGGTCTTGGGAAAACATTGTGCTTGGAACATCAAGATATTCACAGAATCACAGAATGCCTAAGG
>VWPW01017936.1:49761-120247 GCA_013389825.1 Crypturellus undulatus | reverse complement strand
AAAAAAAATATGACTAAGTTTGGAGGGAATGTTATTAACTTTGTAGGAAGGAAAGAATTGAGTCTGGACAGTGTTTTCCTCCTTGTCATCACAAGTTCTACAAAACTCCCTTGTATGTGCACACAAAAATATACCTTATGCAAGGGAAATGAAGTAGCTTTTAATAAGAACCAGAACGTGTTTGGGTTAATCTCCAGGTGATTGATCTCTTATTGACAGATATTTCTTGTAAGCGAATGCAAATATTTATGTAGCGACCCCATCAGCAGTGTGTTCACCAATTCCTGTTTTTTTCCTAGCAAACTTGTTCCTCCAAGAACCTACAGCACTCACTGGAGGACAGAGAAAACAGAGACCAGTATTTTACCTGTCTTCACTAGTCTGGGCAGCACCACCTCTACACTGCAGAGCTGCCAGTCTTCTACATCTAGACTGTGAGGTTGTGAGAACTCCAGATGGGAACACACCTCAGGACATAGACCTGGGACTCGGGGGCATGGGAGTCCACTGGAATTTCTAGTCTGACCATATATCACACATGGACCAGGAGAACCAGGAAAGCGGAGAATCCACCCTATTCCACCACAGAGGACTCAGTGTACAAGACCTGCAGCCTCACTCCACTTCCAAACAAACGTGCAAAACCCTTGAACTTCACAGCATGTTCATGTGAGGGAGCACAATAATTGAATATGCTTTTATTAGTACTTAATTGGCCACTTAAATACCTCTGGTGATGGTACCTCAAGAGAGAAGAGATGAATTTAGAGTGTCCATGCATTACATTTGCATCAAAATCAGCTAGGAAGTTAGAGAATTCACACCAAATCAAGGAGAAATGGATCTTAGATAATGCCATTCTTCTGGCAACATTGCAGTCAAGGTGCCTATCATGTACATAGACCGGATAAATTATTTTAACACATTAGAGCTATAAGCAAAATGACATCTTAACATAGATCAGGAGAACCAGATTACTTGAGTGACACAGCTCCACTTTCTAATCCTAACAAACTTGATGGAATTTGCCTCTAATAGCTGCTGAATTAAGAAACAGACAATTATCTGCAAATTTATTACTATGCTTCTAATGAAATAAAGTGCAGGCTTCTGTTTAATTAAACACAAACTCACACTGGTGACCGGACACCTTTGAAATATCTTTGAGAGCTTCAAATTAGAGCTCATTGGGCATCTGGTTAGGAATGACATTAAAGAAACAACACATAGGTCAAATGCTAAAGATTTCAAGGCACTTCTCAGGTATTTTTCAGAACTTGACCCCTCAGCTCCAACAAGGAAAGTGGATATATCTGTGTGTACAGACATCCAGGAAATCTGAGCTTGTTTTCTCACTGCTTAGCACAGGGCTCAGCTGAAACCACTAATGTTCAAAATGTTTATTTGATGATATTTTTAATAGAATTAAAATGTCTTTGGCAAGAAAAAATGGAAAAACTCTTTCAATAACACTTCCAACTTGGTTGGTTGGCTGTGAGTCTTTTTCTTCCCCTGTCCTCCTTCTTTTTAAAATTTAAAATATGTCACCTTTTCTCTAAGAAATTAAAATAACAGATCTTAAACCTGCAGAGAATCTAGATCCAGGAATTACTAGTGCACCTTACCTGTTAATCCAAAAAGCCTCCTGCTTTGTAAAGCCCCAAAAGAAGAATATTTCCAAAAACCTTACTTAAGATGAAATCTCCTGGTAATTAAGCTGCTGAAGGATCAGAAAAACCTCTCACTATTTTAATGTGAGAAAGAAAATTCTCTGGGCAAAGATCTCTACCAGCCACACACCTATACTTCCAATTAAGGAGCTGCTTAAAAAAGGTCTATAGAATAGTCTATATCTGCTGGCAAGTGGGATGGTCACCCAGTGTTCTTCTCTCCTCCTGACCATGCAACATGAGAACATGAGAACATGAGAACAACACGAGAAGTCAATCACAGAGCTAACACGTTTAGATCGGGTTATCTTCCCATGTGGATTCTAGGTCCTAATGACATTTTCAAGGGCACCAACTTTTCCTTGCTCAACCCCTCGCCCACCCTCCTCCGCTGACCACTGAGGGTCACACACAGCCACCTCCACCTGCACATACAGAGCCCTGCCATTATTCCCAGCACTCCATTTACTGCCGGTTCCACACACAGGCACCTGCCTATTAAAATGATCCCGTACAGAAGCACTAAAGGGTATAATAAGACTTCTGTCTCTCCCTTTCCCTCAACAATATTTCCAAAGGAGGCAAGTCTAAAATTGCCTCCAGCCTCTTTAGGAAAGATTGGGGGGAAAAAAAAAGCCTATTAAGGGGCCAGCATTCCTAACATGAGCTTCAGCATTAGCAGGAAAGAAAAAGAAAAAAAAAAAAAAAAAAAAAAAAAAAGAAAAAGAAAAAGAATAGCTACAGGCCCTAACGGGAATGGAGCAGACGTTCGTTCACTAGTGTTTTACGGCTGCTGTCCCCGCAGACTGGCTCTAGGCAGCGGATAGCTGGGGCTGTCTTATGTCTGCTCAGCCGCCAAGCAGGACACTTATGTCAGTACAAATATATATGAAGCATAAAGCAGTGTGGGACAAGTTCAGAAAAGGTGCTGAAGGAGGTTTAGCTGGGTCCTGGAGCAGATGGCGACCGTCTCATCTTGTTTAGGAGGGCAGCTTAGGGGTCTCCTGTTAATGCAACAAAGAGCAAGACCAGGACTGTAGAAATGTATTATATCTTTAAGGAGACCACTTGATACGTCTGGAACCTCAGACAAGCTTTAGGATAGGCCGTCGCTTTTGCAGGTCAGTCCTGCTAATGACTAATTCTTGCCAAAGTTTTAAAAAAACCAAGCTCTTGTGCTGGCCAGGGAAAGACCAGAGGTCAAGCAGGCAAGAAGTGCCCCTGACATGGTGGAAATGGACAGGTCACCACTCAATGTTGTATTCTGGCCAGTGGCTTTTTCCAGCTCTCGCCCTCTCTCTGTAGGTCTGTGCCCCACAGCAGGAGGCATGTGGTTCCAGAGCTCATGCTCATGTGGATGTGGTTCCAGAGCTCATGCACACACTGACCTAGCAGCTTGCAGCACCCTGAACGCCATGCAGTACCCCAAAGGCTTGAAAACCCTGCAAAGGCGTCACTGAACTCATCATCCACTAGCTCAGCTGGCCACAAGCCAGCGGGATGCTTCAGCCCTCCGCTTCCACTCTGCGGGCGCTAAGGAGCACCTCAACACGCAGCCCAAACGCACGGGCTGCGTCACCGTCTCCACGGATCGCCGCGTGCCCAACGCGCGGGGAGCAGGCCAGGAGGTGGTGCTGCAAGAACAGCACAGACACGGCCAGACTGACCCGGGCAAAGCTGGGGAGATGCTGAATCACCCGCCAGAGACCCAGCACTCACCAGAGCTGCTCATCCCAAACGTACAGCTCAAGAAAATCAAGCAATTAACTGGTCATCTGGCTGGGGAACCCCCTTCCAAGGAATCTGAATTTATGACCTTGATTTTCAGGAAAACAGGAAAAAGCATTTCTTTATATTACAATTCTTTTCCCCTTTGAGGTTTCTGTATTCATTCATGAGCAGCAGGGCCAGGAGGGAGGCCAGCCATAAGCGTGGCCTTGCTTCAGTTACAGAGTGGATGCTCAGGTGCACAAGTTGCTGGACAGTCAAAACGGAGAAATGTGTTTGCTTTTTAGGTTGTTCTCTGTTATTTTGTTGTTGTTTGTTTAGAAGATTTTGTTCTTTCCTATATCAAAAGTAAGTGGCATTTTTACAACCAAACCTGAAGCTTAAGAGTAGGGTCATAGAACAATAACATATTCCAAGAAAGGGGGGAAATTCTCATCTGGATACAGAAGTGTTAAATCAAAACCACCTGAACTGCTTGATAATTGCACAACAGCTTGTTTGTTTTCACAGAGAGGTTTTGCACAGCTCACAAACCAAATACTAAGACTTGCGGAAGCTCCATCAGCTACTTGGCCAAGTCTTAACAGCAATCAAGTGGTGCACAGTAAGTCCAGCCTTTGCCTCGGAAATTCCTGTTCTTAGTCCTAGACTAAAGAGCAAACAACATTCATGCTCACACTTATAAAGCACTAATGATGGTGAATTGCAAGAAAGAGAAATTCTTAGGATAGTCAAGACCCTTGCTTCTTTGGAAGAATCATTTCAAGGGGAATTAAAAGGTTTATTTCCAAAATTTGATACCATAATCTCATGTAGTGTTCAGAGAGCCTCCAATTTTTAGAGCCGAAGACAATGCAATGAACATTTAGTCTAACCTCCAGCTTAACGCAGGTTGTAGAACTTCTCAGATATCTCTGCAGCAAGCTTAGGACTTGCCCTTTAGCTTCAACATCTCTTATGAAAAGTAAAAAACAGTCTTGACTTAAAGACTAGAAATGACAGGACATGAACCGCTATCCACTTAAGACGTTCCAGTGGCTGATAACCTCTCTGCTAAAATTCAGTTCCTTATTTCTAGCTTCATCCTCCAAACACTTTACCTATGTATTTAATTAACAGAAATTATTTTTTTGGTTCTGCTGTTCATCAAGAAATCCACCTACTGTCACAAGACCAAGAACTGACCTTTGAGAGCCCTCCTTGAAACCACTCATATATGTTGTAATTCCCCACTCACCATTAGTACTTGAAAACTATTTGGGGTAAGAGAAACACATTTTAAATTTTAGAGATAACACAAACCAGAACATAGGGAATTCTTGGAAACATCCTTGCTTTTCAATCAGCAATCTATACATTTAAGACAAACTTTCTAGCTGCAGCTGGTTTTGTGGTCTGCAGAGGCTGGCTGTGACACTGTGGAACAGTGTCTGATGAGCAGGGATGATCAGGAGCCAGAAACCATAGTAATTTTCTTTGGGCATGGAGACCATCCATGCTGAAGGTCAAAGGGGAGAAAAAAAAAAGAGAGAGATTGCAATATGCCTGCATTCCTTGCAAACCAGGTGACATTACAGAACATTTGTCTTTCCCTTCAAGGCAGAAGTAGATTTTTTTCCTGTTTCGTTGAGATTTTAAAAACACTCTTCTTAAATAGCGCAATCAAAAAAAAAAAAGTTTTCTTTTCTTAGAAACTGCAGGGTTAAGTGACCAGGGTGCAGAGCACCTTAGACTAGAAGTTCAATGCACTGCAACCATCCGCCCTTGCAGCTTCCCCAATGAGCTCCTTCACGCACAGCTTGAGGACTTGGTATCAGGCCTGTTGTTTTTAAAGCTCTGTTCCAGTTACTTAAAGCAACAATAAATCTGCAGGGCTATTATAGCAATTTCAAACATAAACCTAACAGGGAAGCAAATTTGGTAGCTGCTCCATCTGGCTGACAGATTGAACGGTGCCGAGTTGCAGCGCTATTTTAAGAGCTGCTCCGAGCAGGGTCGGCCCGAAGCTCCAGAGCTGCTTCCCCCCGTGAGCGAGGAGGACCTGCTGGGGTGGAAGGTGCCGTGGAAATCTTTCACTGAGCTACAAAAGAAGGAAACTTACCCGGCCCTAGGCTGACATGTGTCACGGTGCGTTCCCGGGCACAATGCTCAATGAACGCTATTATCTGAGTGGGTGTTTATTTCACCTCGCAAAGCGGTTGCCAGAACACACAATCACGCGTCTTACCCAACGGCCCTGCAGGCTGCCGCCGAGAAACTCCTCTCCGAGGGAGAATGAGACGATTATGCTGCCGTTAACTCCTTGGTGGCGGGAGCGGGACTTCCCCCAGCCTTGGCATCTCCAAAGCTCCCTCCGCCGAGCAGCAATGTTGCTGCTTGCACCCTCTGCACCCATGGAGCTGCTCAAAGCCTTTAATTCCAACACGCTCAGGTGAGATCCCAGCATCTCCTTCCCCCCTAATTTCATTGTCATGCCTTCTCACCAGCTTTGCCACCCCCTGATGTTCTCCAGATGATCTCCTTCCACTCACCGCATGGAGCAAAGGCATTCAAAAGGTCTGCACAAGGTGCTGGGCAAATTTAATCAGAAGTTTAAGGATTTTTTTCTCTCTTTTTTTTTTTTCAATGAAGACAAATGAAAGAACCCCAGGTTAAAAAAGCTGCTGTCCATGTAAGTAAAAACAATACGTCTCCCCTCAGGCTCAGCAAATGTCCTGCTTTGCACCTTGATAATGCTCCAAATCTCCCTTAACTGTTTTTACACTGGCACGATTGCTGTCTCGAAGACAGACGTTCCTGGAGCTGGCAATAAGAAAGATCAGAATTAGCACTAATTAATACCTTCTGCAAACACTAATGAATTCTCAGTAACCTCCCATAAATAGAAATGTTTGATTCCCACGTTACAGATGAAAACACAGAATCCTGAGGATGTCTCGCATGACAAACTGCTATCAGAGCTGAGCCCGGACCTCCTGTTTTGCCTTCTTTTATCACAATAAGCTTCTCTTTTCCTATTCTAAGAACCATGCTGTAAACAAGCAATGATATTTTCCTCCCACTTCCAATGCTGTGATCTTTCCCTGGAATTGTGTGGTGAAGCTTCAGCACCTTTTCCAGGAAGGCAACAGGATCACCATGCACTTCGGTGCAACATGCTGCAGATTCCAGCACATAAACCACGGTGGAAAAAGAAGTCTAGAAGACACTGCCACGATATGAAAGGCTGGGAGAGGAGCTTGAACCTCACAGACTAGCACCTAATCCCACTGGAAACCGCAGAGGGCCTTTGGCCTCAGGGAGAGCAGGATCAGAATACGGATTTATGTACCTGAACCATAAACTCTGGTGGGTTTTTTTGGCCCGCTTTTCTGTTTAGACATAAACCAGGACTTTTATAGCATACATGACACCATACAGTCATGTATTTAGCTAATATCTCTACATCTTCTTTTCAGGTCTGAACTTTCTCCAATACATCTGCACTGCAGTGGAGCTCAGGAGGAACAGA
Source organism: Crypturellus undulatus (assembly GCA_013389825.1). Classification (NCBI taxonomy): domain Eukaryota; kingdom Metazoa; phylum Chordata; class Aves; order Tinamiformes; family Tinamidae; genus Crypturellus; species Crypturellus undulatus. The sequence goes on along the minus strand of VWPW01017936.1, from coordinate 113,338 downwards.
AAAGTTCTCCTGCAAAAGATGAAAGTTTTCAACGCTAACAACGTTTGACTGTGCAATTTCTACGGGCAACTTCTGTTATGCACATTCAGTCTGACAGATTGTGGCCATGAACCTCAACTGGGCATCTCAAGGTGTCACTGCAAACAGATGTTCTACATGGCGCATTTCCCTCTTCCAGGGTGTCTCAGGAAGGGGACTAAAGTCACTGTAAGGAATGGGTTATATACTGGACACCTCTGAGAAAGAGTTTTCCAGTGTTTAATGTGACACTTCAGGCTTAGGTGAAAAATCTGCAACAAAGGAGCTAATCGGAAAAGTCCTCACAACCACGTGAACCTCCGTACATGATGAGCAACTCACCTGCGTTGCTTCACCCCAGGGTAAAACTAGTTAAGTTCCTTTTCTTTCTATGAATCATACTAAGAAAACAGTCTCAATTAAATTATAAAACATTGCTGCCACAGTACCAGTTTGTGTGGCATTTTATTTTTAGAAGCAACTTAAAATAGTGTTTGTTACCCTATTAAAAACATCACCTCTCTCATTTAGTAAGGGATGACCTAAGAGCAGTGACACACTCCTGTGCAAAGGACCATTCTGCTTTGTGCCCCAGGATTGCAGCACACCAGTAAATTGGAAAAAAAGCACTGAAGACAGGAGAGGAGGAAGTCCAAAAAAATGTCTTAACATTTCACTGCCGCATTAACAAGACTCCAGGCTTGCAGGAGGGAAGATAAAGGAATGAGTCTGTGAAGACTTTGCAAATAATATCTTGACCACTTAAAAGTGAAAAGAAAAAGCTGCATGTAGCTTTGGAAGGAAATTTGGTTTATGGCAGTCAATGCTGAGTCAAAAAGGAACATTGACGCAACAGGGACCCTTGACTTGAAATCCCTCTACTGTTGTGAAAGAAGGTCTTGATCTAGCATCACACGTACACCCCACTGTGCCAGTGAAGTAACTGCAAAGGAAAAGGAAAAAGAGACGTAGACAGTAGTGTCCACGGCTGCATATGTACACCCACAGCTCTGGCAATACGGAAGTAGCCTTTGAAAAGTCAACTTTTCCAAGCTGTTCCCAGCCAATTCCAAAAACACGGGAGTGATAGAGCATCTTTTCCCAGCAAGTCCATCAAAACCGTTGTTGATCAAAAAATCTCCCTGCCAAGAGCACATATTTGGCCGCACTGTGTTCACTGTGAGCATTCTTATGCTTTTTGGCTTTCATTAAAGCATAGTGGGAAATCCACAGACGAAGACCGTGTTGAAACCCAGCAAGATCAAATTCAAAGGCCGTATGCCTCAGAGATGCCAGGGGCTCACAGCACTGTGAAGCCAGGTAGGAAAAGATAAACCGATATAAAACCAATGCAGAATAGTAGAAGCAAGACATTTGAAAGTGATTAGGGATCAGCTTTGCAGAGAAGCCCTTTCCAGTGTACACGATTATTGCCTGTTGCTCTGAGACATCAAAGATTCCAGGTTAACTGATGACAAGATGCAGCAATGGTCATACTGTCAACATAGCTGCTTTTAAATGACAGAATTGTCTTTTTACTCTTATGTAAGTCAAAAAAGTCTTAGTATTTTGATTGAAGCTTTCCAAGAAAGTTCACTTGTGAGTAGTGAATAAATATGAAATGATGAAAAGTTACTTCATTTGATGGATACCGCTCTGCAACCTTCACTATAAGCAGATACATATGGGCTGGCACATATGGAAAGCCACACAGCTTTGTTTTCTGAAAAATCTAAACTGCTTTACAGAAATGGAAAATAACAAGAGAAAGAAACACTTTAAAAAAAAAGAGAGAGAGAAAAAAAAAAAGGCAGGAAAAGCAAGTGGCATATGCAAGTGAGAAAAGATATGGATTTGGTGAGAAGCACAAGTGGAAAATTACAGCAGGATTGTTCCAGAGGGAACAGGGAATCATGGTTAGGAAGTGGTAAGGTTACTACATGGACTCGGCTTTTTGGACATTGCGGAATATCAGGAGCAGAACTATTGTCAGAGAAGGGACTGAGTACAACTGTCAAGAAATAAGCTGCAAAATAAGAAGAAACGAGTTTGAAGACATTTGCACAGGTGCAGCCAGACAACACTGGAAGAAGGACAAGAGAGGGATCTAGGGACAAAAAGATGTGAAAGAGAGAGAGAAAACAGATTGCTGGCTCAAGATGATGGTTGCATACAATTCCCCCTAAAAACTCAACCAGCCATAGGTTTATACAACACATCATGTAAAGCAAGTCCAAAATATGACTAAAATTCTACGAGGTTTTAATCAAAATGCTTTAGCCAGGTTGTCTTTCATGTAAACAAAAGTCAGATAAATTAATCATAATTAGTATTATTAGGATTATTGCAACATCAAGAATCATTTACTGGTACAGTAAGCTTTGCCTTGTTATTTCCTTTTTCCCTTTCTCTTTCTCCAGACAAAGAAATCCCTTTGTGCACCTGCCTTTAACACTAGCCTTCTAGACAGCACATCCAAATACAAAACAATTATAGCCAGAAGGGATTTCATCCATTCAGTAAAGTGGAATGAATAAATACAAAATCATTCACATTATAGACTCTCCACAGGGATATTTGAGGCCTTTCCTCCACCATCGTAAACCAGTTCTAAGTATCTAGAGTCCTTTAAAAATAGCAGATTATGGGTCTTTGCTCACAGAACGTCATTGTGCCTCAAGTTGTTGTAACTTTGGGAAGACACACGGATATAGGAGAGGGGAGGAGCAGTCAGCCGATTCGGGCCCTGCTGCCTTTGGGCATCTGCCCATCTCTATACCTCTGTTTCCCTCTTTTAAAGATGTTAACANTCCATTCAGTAAAGTGGAATGAATAAATACAAAATCATTCACATTATGGACTCTCCACAGGGATATTTGAGGCCTTTCCTCCACCATCGTAAACCAGTTCTAAGTATCTAGAGTCCTTTAAAAATAGCAGATTATGGGTCTTTGCTCACAGAACGTCATTGTCCTTCAAGTTGTTGTAACTTTGGGAAGACACACGGATATAGGAGAGGGGAGGAGCAGTCAGCCGGTTCGGGCCCTGCTGCCTTTGGCCTTTGGGCATCTGCCCATCCCTATACCTGTTTCCCTCTTTTAAATATGTTAACAGTATTATTGACCCCATGACATGAGGAGCTGGAGAATCCTAATCCACTGTCACGTCTATAGAGGCTGAACTGAAAGAGAGGTACAAATTATTTTTCCTGCTTTTCCTGCTTACGATGAAACTTCTAGAAACAGACAGTGTCACCGAGGAGATGAGGTCTGAAGCCAGGCGCTATTCTGACCAACACGTATATGTTTAGGCGCAGCTAACAACAAAACTCTGCTTTATGCTCTTCTTGACAGGGAAAACAAGAAACGAACTCTTGTTTGAGTACATTTGCAATTGATTACCTCTGGGATCCCTCCACCAGTTTTTGTTTTCATTTCTTATTTGTTAAACACTGACAGTTATAGGGACATAAACAGTGGCTGTAAACTATATTTTTGGTCTCTGCGGGCAGTACCTGGCTCTGCCCCCTTCGCGTTATAAATATACGTACAGTCCATAAAGCTTCATTTATCAGACCCCACGGAAATACATAAATCTTGGCACGCTACCCCCTTCACCATCTCCCCCCTGATGAACTAATTTGATATTTCACTGACATTTAAAGACAGTGTCTGAGCCAAAAGGCAGAAATCCAAACAAAGGACATAGGCCTTCTGCTTCAACACCTAAATGCTGCAAATCTCCACCAAGTCAAACATGTTCCCACCCTCACTCACACCACTTTTTCAGTTTATAAGTCAAGAAACACATTGGGTTTGGTTTCTTTCCCTCCTGAGCCTCAGCCCCAACTACTGAGGTTCTTTAACCATCAAATATATGTTGAATAAAAGGAAAGCTACAAGATCTACGTGGATGGTGGGTTTTCTATTGAAAGGGAAGAAGAAAGAAAAGTATAACAAGAGAAAAGTCCACTTGATGATTTTCTAACAAACCACAGCTCCTATTCTTTCAGATTCCATGTCCTGTACATAATCTGTATTTCCACTTACTGGTTAGATAACAGTATGGTAAATAACCATATTTTTGATAGCAAAACTTCCATAGGAGTAAAAATCACTTATTTTCAGCACAATCTGATCATCACAGGGAGAAACATTTCAGTATTTTCATGATTGATTTGAAAGAGGGAACACAGTATATGCTTACTAAAATTGTTGTTGATACCAGGCTGATACAGGTGGCAAGTACTTCAGAGGCCAGGATTAGGATTCAAAATGATCTTGATAAATTGTAGAAATGGTCTGGAAAAAGAAAAAGACAAAGACAATTCAGGAATAGCAGGTGAACAGTATGAATAACCAATTGCGGTCACAAGGGCAATAACTTGTGAGCTGACAGGGATCACAGCCAAGGGTTGAACACTGACATGTTGCTGCAATAAAATCAAACATCACAGCACGTCACATAGAGAGAAGTGTTGCTCATCAGACTCAAAAAAATGGGACTCTTTTCTTATGTATCACTACTAAAGTCCCAACATTGGACAGTGTATTTGATAAACGTGTAGAGGAAGTCCCAAGAACTCAACAGTCATCAAGAGATCTGAAGAGAATGATGGTGAGGAAGACTGAAAACATCAGGTTCATCTGGTTTAAAAGGAATAAATACTAAAAGGAGTCATCACAAGGGCATTCAAACACAAAGGACCACACCACCTTCATGGCCTGTTGAGAATAGCAGGAGTCATGGCCTTAAATTCCACTAAGGGAGGCATGGGTTAGACCCTACAAGAAATCTTCTGATTTAATTCTTCAATTCTTAAGAAAAGAACTGAAATTGAAATTCTAGGTCAGCTGTGGTATCTGAATTGCTTGTGTTGGAAAAATTACCCTACAACCATCAGGAAAGGGCTTGGAGGATCTTGGCCCGCCTTAAATCTTCACGTTTTTTATTCCAAGCCATAAAAGAGCCTGCTACCAATGACAACCCAGATAAAAGCTTGAGAAGCGCCTACATATCACAATTATTATTAACCAGCTGTATTAGGATAGGACCTCAGTTGAGGTCATGGCTTCAACCATGACATGTTTCACTCAGACAACTCATCTTCTTAAACCTCTATCTACACCATACAGGGGAGATGATAGATAAGTATTATTATTTGAAGATATCAAATCATGCATCCATGTCATACAGAGTATGTCACATACTAAAAGGGGGGCCCTGTCCAACAGTGCAATCTCAGGACAACCTTTCTACCTATCTCCCTTGAATAACTTGTGAATGGCCTGCTTGCAGCAGCACATATCAGAATATCAAGCCAGTTTTATTTTTAAGCAAATCTGCCTTCCCACGCAGCATGCAAAATATGCTTTCGCAGGTGAAAGATTGCAACATAAACGATCAGGGCAATAATTTCTCATTAGAAGTAACCTGCACTGAATAACGATGGGGCTGAACAGCATACGTTTTCATAGAATCATAGAATCATAGAATGAGTTTGATGGGTGAGGACCTAGTGAGGTCATCTAGTCCAACCCCCCTGCACACGCAGGGCCACCTAGAGCACGTGGCACAGGGCTGCATCCAAGCGGGTCTTGAAGATCTCCAGAGAAGGAGACTCCACAACCTCTCTGGGCAGCCTGTTCCAGTGCTCTGTCACCCTCACTGTCAAAAAATTTTTCCTTAAGTTCCTGTGGAACTTTTGGTGTTTCAGTTTGTGGCCATTTCCTCTTGTTCTGCCACTGGCCACTACTGAAAAGAGGCCGGCCCCATCCTCCTCACTGCCTCCCTTGAGGTACTTATAGACACTAATTAGATCCCCTCTCAGCCTTCTCTTCTCCAGGCTGAACAGGCCCAGCTCCCTCAGCCTTTCCTCATAGGGCAGATGTTCCAGGCCCCTGACCATCCTCGTGGCCCTGCGCTGGACTCTCTCCAGCAGCTCCACATCCCTCTTGTACTGGGGGGCCCAGAACTGGACACAGTACTCCAGATGTGGCCTCACCAGGGCTGAGTAGAGGGGTAGAATCACCTCCCTCGACCTGCTGGAGACGCTCCTCTTAATGCACCCCAGGATCCCATTGGCCTTCTTGGCCACGAGGGCACACTGCTGCCTCATGGTCAACCTGTCGTCCACCATGACGCCCAGGTCTCTCTCAGCAGAGCTACTCTCCAGTAGATCGGTCCCCAGCCTGTACTGATGTCTAGGGTTGTTTCTCCCCAGGTGTAGGACCGTGCACTTGGCCTGGTTGAATTTCATGAGGTTTCTCACCGCCCAGTTGTTCAGTCTGTCCAGGTCCCTCTGGATGGCAGCACAGCCCTCTGGCGTGTCAGCTGCTCCTCCCAGCTTCGTATCATCTGCAAACTTGCTGAGGGAGCACTCTGTGCCTTCATCCAGGTCATTGATGAACAAATTGAACAGGACTGGACCAAGGACTGACCCCTGGGGGACACCGCTCAACACAGGCCTCCAACTGGACTCCGCACCACTGACTATCACTCTCTGAGCTCTGCCATGTAGCCAGTTGCCAATCCACCTCACCGTCCACTCATCCATCCCGCACCTCCAGAGCTTGTCTAGGAGGATGTTGTGAGGGACGGTGTCAAAAGCCTTGGTGAAGTCAAGATAGATGACATCCACCGCTCTCCCCTCATCTATCCAGCTGGTTATCCCATCATAGAAGGCTATCAGGTTAGTCAAGCATGATTTCCCTTTTGTGAATCCATGCTGACTAGTCCCGAGCACCTTCTTGTCCTCTATGTGCCTGGAGACAATGGCCAGCACTAGCTGTTAAAGAACTTTTCCGGGGAGATCAGGGCAATAATTTCTCATTAGAAGTAACCTGCACTGAATAACGCCTGGGCTGAAGACTTGCCTTTTTTCCTGCAGTCACAGAGAATGCGGGAAGTTTGATGGCTGATGAGTGAGTCCAAATATTTTTAGAAAATTTTCATCGAGTACAAAAATAAATTTATAATAATACACTCTCAAGCTGGCATGTTGTTGACAGCCTCAGCAGAGGCCATAGCAGGGCACCTCACCTCGTCTGGCAAAGGGTCTCGCAACCTCCTTCACGAGGCTGGGGCCAGTTTAGTCCAGCCGTTAAGGCACAAAACTCCCTCTATGAGCCTCAGGTTTATGCAAAAGATCTTCCCTGAATGATCTGAAGGGACAAAAGGGTCTCATTTCGGCTGCTGCTACCTTGCAGCCACCTCAGACCTCTGTTGCCAGTTTTTGCCCTGGGCTCTACATCTCTGTATAGAAGCAAGGAAAGTTCGGTGCTAGAACAGCCTCACAGATGCTTGCAAGAAAAGTTAATTTTCATTTTAAAAATGAAGTAAAACAATAAATATAAAATAAATAAATATAAAAATAAATTATAAAATAAATATTTTGGAGACACACACTGATGCTAGCAGGGAACTGCTCTGGCTTCCAAGTATATACCCATGGCTGTCACATCACTCCTCTACCACCAAAGACATCTCTAATCACCAAGAACCACTGGAACGCCATGGATATATAAGCCAGACTTGCTGATGCATAAACATTTAAAGAGATTTCCTTTCACACCATCTTCGACAAGCTGAAGCTCCAGTCTTCACCCCAATTTAGCTCGGGAGCATCCTATGAAATAACAGACAGATTTGTACTGATAAACTCCAGCAATTCTAACTGAGAGGCATCCGCCCCAGCTGGGTTTTCAACAAAGAGAATCAGAATAAAAAGGGAAAAAACATAGCAGCAGTCCAGGCACTGGAGATAAAGTAGCTGTTATCGCCCTCTCTAACAAGGCTGCCTGCTTTCTATCTCTAGGCAATGACAGTTTGAACACAAATTAAAAATTCATATCCTGGCCCAAGTGTCCTTGCTAAGCCAGAGGAGGGTCTGGGCTCCTGTAATTTCTCACTGCTCATTTCTGGAAGACAGTGGCACTGTCGGGAATACCAGGCACCTCTGGTTATTCCCTTGGCAGGTGCCTTTGGACACCAGCCTCACTTCATTTTCTTTCTTACTGCAACACCTTTTAGATGGGGAGCAAAAGAAAATCTCTTTTTTGAGATGCAAGCAACTTTGTAAATCACAAAAAAAGTCTATCACGGAAATGTCTGACAAGTCTCCTTTGCAAATGGTGACAGCATACCACGTAACTCTGCATTCTGCCAAAAAAAAAAAAAAAAAAGTGAATTTGTGTAGTGCTGTTGACAGGATTTCTTCCTATACGCCCCCTCAACAGTGTTGCATCCCAAAAAGACTTGCGGGTCAAGATGCAGCCAATTGAACAAGGAGCCAAGAACATCCAGGGTCTCAACTGAGCAGCAGCGAATAAATACCAGCAACACGAGGTACTCCAGAGGTAATGTAGCACCGAGCAACTGATTTGCTGTCGAGATTAGTCATCTAGTAAGAACTTAGAAGAAGAAAAAAAAATCCACCATTTGTATGCTATTTTAGTCTGCTGACAGGAAAGAGCTGGAAAGGGCCATTGCTTCTGAATTCAATTACATCCGATGCATCTAAGGGTGAGGGGAAAACGAGCACTTCATGAGCCAAAACCTAAAACGTTAATACGTTATAGTGCAGGAGAGAGCACTGCAGCTCCAGAGCCTCCCCTCTGCATGCCCTGTATGTGGAATCACAGATTCCCCTCCTAGTAAAGCTTTCCGTTCATGTTCTGTCTCCATGTTCATGTAGCAGTGAAACTGGATTAATTAACATCAATATCAAGATTAAGCTCATGTTAAACCAAGATGTTCTTGTCATCTGGGGTGGAATTAAAGTAAACTCCATATAACGAATGCCCGGCCATACTGCCAGGTTGTCTGTATGGCCTTAACCTATGGAGACTTGGAGCTGTCAAGGTTAAGCAGTTTGTCACTGAGCAAAAATCTCTCAATTTGGGTAACTCAGTCTCCTGGAGTTGGTTCTTTGTTTTCCATGCACCTATTATAAATCACCATTTTCCTGTTCCTAAAAAAACAGAGGCAAGAAGGCATGCAAAAGCTGCAGGCTGACATGACCAAGAAGACTAGGACTAGGTCCTGCCTTTTTCATTTTCTGGGAAATTGCTCAGCAGGCCACCACAAGTTCAAATCAAGCATTTCCAACAAAAAGGTGGTCTGAAAGGGTGGGCTGCAGCCCCCGTCGGTCATGTCCCTGCAGGGGACGAGCGGTGCCTCCTCAGACAGACAGCCCCAGCCTTTCTGGACGAACAGAAATCCATAAAACCTCCTCCCAGTCTAGAAGCTGCATCTATTTGCTCTGTTATTGCAAACACGAAGGTCTTTACTCGAAGACCCTTGGAAAATCAGCAGGCCCCCCACTTCCTGAGGCTTGCATAGACACTGAAAATACAATGTTCTCAGAAGAAATCTGCTGCTGTCAAGTATGACATAGCGTCTATGGCATTCTTCTATAGTCTTTCATATAACCCTATCAACGGTGTAGCACTGACAACAGTTCTGCTTGTGGCAGATTTCTGGTGCCCGTTGGCTTGATTTTACTTCAGTATTGTATTTTAGAGTTTTCCTTTTTTTAAAAGACATAACAAGGGCTGACCATTGCTTTCAGCAATAACTAAGGACAAGCAGAAGTACACACAGGCACAGACGTGGAAAGCTTTCAGGCTTTTTAACTTTTTGACACTTGCAGAGAAAAAACAGTGCCAAACTAAAGGAATTCAGTGAGGCTATGAACTGGGATTAAACTAATGTTTTGGAAGACTTAGGACATGATCAGTGACAGAAAACAAGTGCTAAAAAGAAAGTGACAGTGTCACTGCAGAGCACAAGACTCCATTTTGGAGCAGAAAGCATCATGTAAGGAGCTATTTTAGGTGAAAAACAAGGTGACCCCTCAAACTAAAAAGCTTTACTTGATCTTCCCAACAGTCCCAAATGAATGTTTCCATTCCCAGACTGCAAAATATGAATGCCCAGGCTCTACCCATGCAGCAAATGCAAGAAAGCCAACATTAAACTACCCAGCACATGAGTAACGGCAGGAGGAGAAGAACATGGCAAGTTCTGGAGCTCCCTGGGATGGCCAACACAACCATGACCAAGCTCCAGAAGAGAAACCTGAGCCTTGCTGGGGCCTGCAAGCATGACAAAGAACCCACATAACAAAGTGAGCTGCATTCACCACAATGTGATCAACAGTTAAAAAAAGGTACTTGAAGAGAAAAAAAGAAAAAGACATCTCTGCACTGGAGAGGCCGAAATGCCACAATATTTTCTTCTCGTTGGTCAAGAGGCTCCCATGTATTAGCAATTTCTGCACTCACACTCACATTCTTTATCTGAAGGACTCTGAAGGACTACCCAAAAGTATAACCCTTGAGCAAAGCTTTCAGGACTAATTGTAATTGTAAAATTCCATTCATGTCATAGACCCAATCTGCAGAATGCAGTTGTTTTCTTCTTATTTTTTCTTTTTTTTTTCTTTTGACTTACAACAGAGGAAAAAGTAGCAATTCTCTTCTGCATACAGAAATTCTGCTGTACTTTTTGCTGGATGACACACCAAAGAACCACAATTGCACAGCCCAAAGGAGACAAACGGCTGATGCAAACGGAAAACAATGCAGCAAAAGGAAGTCATTCTGTAAGGCAATTACTTTGTTCTTTCAGGGGCTTTTTTGGGGGGTATCTTCTTTCCATAGAAAGTTTCCACTACAGTTATTTAAATGAAACCTGCATGTATTTTTGGCCTGAAACCTATGAGGCTGCACAGCAGGAGCTCTACTGAAAAATCAGTGTAACAGTCTAAAATTGGAGTTGGTTCCTTGATGTCTGAAACCTAGAGAAAGTAAGGAATTCCCACCTCACCCCCACAACAAAAAAGTTAGGATTAAAAAAGATACTAACTGTATATTTTTAAGCCCCCAAACCTGGAAACAGCTACATATATATAGCAGCTAGAAGAGCCACTAAGGATGGTTTTATGGGACAGAACTATCTGCAAGAATCTCAAAAATGAGAGTTTAAAGATACACACATAGGCACACACAGCTTAATGGAACAGAGCAAAATAGATTAAAAGCAGCTAAACATGAAAACTCTGCGCTAAGAGTTTTTCCATCCTTTGAAGAAATCTCTCACAGAGCTGGGCCAAAGTTATGCTACGGCTTGGATATGCCCCTTTTCAGGACACAGGCAGACATCAGCATCTTCCAGTGGGTTTTCCATGGGAGAAAACCTCCCTGGAAAGCAACTTTTCACAACTGAAAAGATGGGAATGAACCTAGAGGTGAGTGCAACGTCCATGCCGCTCTCCAGACTGCCGTGGACCTTCTTCTCCCAGGCATGCAAGCAGCTGAATATTAAAGAAGCTTTGGCTTCCTGGAATTGCAATGCAGTAATGCGGTGGCACGAGCACAGCATGTAAAAGACCAGTCCTACTGAAGATTTACAGTCACCCTTAAAACACTCTAAAGGGGTTAAATAACATAGTGAGCATGGGCTTCTTGTGGAAAAATGACTCACAGGAAGGATGGCAACAGTGCACTGCTATAAAATATTCAACATAATAGGTCTCTCTGCCCTAGACTGGAAAAATAAAAAACAAGGTAAGTGGACCTGTGCTCTTCTCTGGCTTCTGAAAGTCACTAATGGTCCTCTGGGTCTGTGAACAGATGTCAACAGAGTGCTGCAGGTACCACATTTTATTCCCTGCAAATTATTGCTTGGCATTTAATTAAAATTTTATTGTGGCGATTCCCATCAATTCCCTCCACAGAACCAAATGAACTAAAGAGAGGAGTGGAAATTTGGAGTAAACAAGCCCAGTTCCTTGAGAATGTAAGAACCTAATTTCAACACTTGTCTTGCCACAAGGAAAGACTCGCTCCTTTCTACAGAGAGCACCTTGTTTACAAGTCTCATTTCTCACATAACTGACCTTTTGAGGAACACGCCCACCTTTCTTCTGGACTATCTGGGAATATCTGCCCACCTAATGAAAGAATGGTTAGCGATTAGGTATTTTGGTACTACGAAGCTGAATGACCTTTCTTGCTCTCATCGTCATGCGGATGGGCACCTCTGAGGAGAGACAGACTGCGGTGTTCATGGATGAGAATGAGAGGTTCCATGAATTAAGATGAGAGATCAGGCTACCTTGATACCAGACGGCTGCACTGTTCTCTTTGCCTGCACATTTCCCTGGTGACTTCTATAGAAACCAGTAATTGCAAGTGTGACTGTTTTAGGAGACATCTAAAACACTGGTTTGTAAACCCCAGAGTTTAAGCTGTCTATCCTGGAGGATCTCAAAAAGAAGTCCAGAGGAACATTAATGTCCTTACCTAAAGGGAATGAAGAAAAGGACATCTCCTTCTGAATCACAGATATAACCACTCTGAATTTATGAACAGAAAGGGCACACACAAGTAAGAAAACAGTCACTTGCATAAGAGCTGATGCTTGAGGACATCCTAAACCTCAGTATCCTTCTCAGTTTTGGCCATTCTTGACCTCTCAAAAAGGGGAGAAAAAGACAAATCAAACCATAAAAATCTACTCAGCTACTTATACATTTTGGGAAAAAAGAAAAGAAAAGAAAAAAAAAAAGAAAAAACCTTCTTGATACTTGCAGGCATCTGCTGGAAACCGTGAAGCACCAGGTCCAATGAGAGCAGAGTTTTCATGCTGAGCTGCAAGAGTTAACAGGACTGCTGAGCACAACAGTGATGACCCTTCTCTTTCCAAAGCCCTGAAGAAGGAGCAGGGCAAAAGAGAGAGACTCAAACAAGCACTGACTCCAGGGCCAAGAAGGATTAACAGCATCATCTGCCCTGCAGCTCAGAGGACTTGGAGAAACCCAGAATCCGGGTCCTTTGGGCTCCAAACTGAAATACCCAAGGGCAAAGTAGATGCTGAGAAGATGCCTGGCTCTGCAGAGCTGCAGATGGAGTTTCAGGGGTTAACAGTCAACCTGCCTTTGATGCATAGCTGTAAATCTGCCCGCTCTGAAGGCATCTGCTGATGCTTTCCCTCCCCAGACAACTACTCTGGGAAGTCAGGGGAGACAGAGCTAGAATGATGGATGCAAAATTAAAAGCCTAATAAATAATTAATCACTGAGGTCATCAAATTGTATGAGTCTGTCCATCTTGTTCTCCTCTCCACTGTTAATCAGAAGAGTCTCTGTTTCAATGGTGGGTGAAGTGGTCCTGCAAGAACCATAATTTTTGAACATCGCTGCCACGAAGCTTGTGCCGGGTGCCATAAAAATCAATAGTGCTAAATCATGTGTTGAATGCAATGAAGACTTGGCGAGTGTTAAGCAAGCAGCCTGCCTCCAGAGATCCAGAAACAAAGCAAGAGGCGAGTTAGAGTAACTTATTAAGGTAATTATTAAAATGCATGCTCGCTAAACATCAAATATGTATAGCGCAGACAAAACCTCCTTTCCTCTTTCCGGTATTAGCCTTTCCACAGGTGCCAGTGAAGAAAGAGCACTCTTAAGTACCGCAAGTAAAATATACCATGCATATGAGAGCTAGCAAAGACACCTCATCGTCTGCTCACTGTAACCCCTTCCCCTTCCCTTACCTATATCCTACTTTGACTTTTGCCTCTGGTTGTGAGCTCCCTGAAGGTGCAACCACACATCCAGTTTTTCTGTACATGTAGTTTCTGGTATCTGATGCTATATGGTGTCTAGATGATAAATAAGTAGTTAATGATAACAAACGTGAATACCTCAATTGGAATAAAAGTTTCTCCCGCAGTCAGGGTGTTGCAAGACTCACCGCGTCCTCCTGCTGTTCCTGTCAGGCCTCTGAACTAGGTGAACTTGTGACGTGACCCAACATGCCAAATCCTTCCTGGGCTCCCAATGACAGGAGTAGCATGAACCAGTTCTTAGATTGGCTCCGAGCAGCTGCTTGGCGACAGGCTCATGTTTTTGGGAAGCGTCAACCTCTAGGAAGCGTTCAAGATCTCTTGACTTTGTGTCATGTCTATGAAATGAGTTCCAAAGTTCTCCGGGAACTTCCACACGACTTGAGCAAGAAGTGTGCAACCGTTAGCCCTGGAGGAATGTCCTGCTACCTGGCTAGATGTTGTATCTGCATAACACTTTGTGCTCCTGTATTAGGAGAAGAAAAGATGCTGCAGTGCTGACAGCGAGTGCGCTGGGAGCCAAAAGCAGCAGGATGAAGACCCTCATCCTTGCCACGGATGGCCACGCAGCAAGCTTGGTGGGGGGCTCCATGGACAGTCCCTGGAAGCACACACTCCAGCTGCTCACCGAGCCTCTTGTTGCTGTTATTTACTGCTATTTTTGTCCCCAAATCCTGCCTCCAGCACACGTGCCCTGCGTGCTTACAGGACCCGAAGAGGCAGCAAGGAAACGTGTGGGTGCTGAGCGAGGAGCAGCAGCGCGCGGCACGACCACGAGAACGGCACGGGGCTGCCGTCTGCTCCTCCACACTGCCGCAAGCCCAGGCTGGATGAAACTGCTTGTGCACGGGCTCACTCTGCTCCCAGTCCTTCCTCTATGCGGTCGCATATAGGAAATATTCCTGGAGCGGGGTCCCAGAGCACCAACACATCCCAGATTTAGCCTTGGCCACAAGGTGAAGCCGTATGAGTCTACCAGAGTAGAGCCGTTGGTGGAGTAAGACACCTGTTAATAGACCTAAGTAATAATAAATAATATTTTTAAAACTATCTAATTAAATCCAATTATCTTCTAGCATTTCTTTAACAGAAGACCCAAACAGTCACTGTTTTGTGGGCAAATAACTATCGTCCTCAGAGATAATTATTTGAAATAAGACTTTTTTTTCCCTCCACTCCTCAAAACAAAATATCTGTCTTGTAACTATTAATAACCATTTTTCTGAAAAAACACTCGACCAGGCGGCACCAGAGCATTCAAGCCCCACGCTGCCCCTTTCCAGCACGCTGGATGCTCTTCACTTGAGCTGCTCCTTAGCTCCGTTAGAAACACAGCCAACAAAAATCTCCCCCAAACACGGTTCCCAATTAAAATGAGCCCTCGTGAAATCCCTATCGCAGCCGCTTGCTTAACATATTTCTCCCTAGAAGAACTTACAGCATTTCTTTGATGAACCCCCAAGCACAACAGTTTCCACAGTGATTACAGAAAAAGCAGCCGTGCCAGAAATAACATGGTGAAATGGAAAACATCCCCTGCGCTTGCTCTCACATCCATGGGCACCCTTGCCCATGGAGCGCAAACAGGCTCCAGCAGCAGCAGCACGAGAAGCCCCGGTGCAAAGTGCCCCGTAGTGCAGACGCAGGCAGAGCATCGGCTGCTGCAGCGTGAGGCTGGTGACAGCACACACAGAGGACCCTGGTGCATGCACATTCAACATTAAAATTATTTTTAATATTTTTTTGCTTGCTAACCCAGCACTGGTTCCTGCCCTCTCCCATATCCATCGTGTATCCTTTCCATCCCTTAGGTCACTTAGGAGTTGTGGGCTGAGAGTCTTTACCAGTCAAGAGTCCAGTAGGACTTGGAGGAGCTCAGCACACTCGTCCATGCAAAGAAGGGCTGCGTTTCTCAGCTTCCTTTACACTATAAATGACCAAGCTACCTGCCAAACTCACCATGCATTTGGGAAGCTACCAGTCCGATTAACTAAAGACAGCTGAACCAGGTACAAAGAAAGAAAAACAATAGCAATGTCAGCTGTGGGTTTTGTTCGGTCTTTTCATCCTCCACATGACTTTTAGTGATACGTTTTTGTCCTTATCCACAAACAGGAGCTCCCAGGGCAGTCCAGATACATGGGTGACTTCCCAGGGTCACTGAGCTCCTGCTGAGAAGAATTGGGATTCGAGACTGTTACGTTGACATGCTTAATTGCCTTCGTTTTTGCTTTTACATTGTTTTTTTCAGAAAAATTGAATCACCGGCTTCACATTTTGGTGTAAACTCCTCTCTTCTGAATAAGTCTCAGCTTGGAGGAATGCAGAGAGAAACACAAGATATTTTCTAAGTTTGCAGCAAATCCTCACGGGCCGGCAACAGATCAAAACACGAAGGCAGCGGCCCCTGTCTACGGCACTGAATTACAGGCAGAATCAAAAAGAAACTACTCCGAGGAGACGAGCAGGCCCCAACACCCCACCTGGGGCTTTCCTTGGCTCTTTTGAAGACAATAAATTCATTAAAGAGCGAGTCCCTGATCCCAAACAGCAAGAGCTGCTGAAGGGTCTGCCTACAAGGTACGAGGGACATCTCGGACCATTTCTGGAGCAATTTTACCCATTTTCTCAGTCTTTGGAGGGGCTGGCAGACTATCAGTCCCAAAAAGTAACTGTTTCCTCAGTCCAGAGTGCTCACAGGCTGCAACGATGAATCTTTACCACGATGTGTTTCCATAGCTATTTGCAGCGTTTCACTGTAGCGTGAAATACTTAGAATATTATTAAAAATAGTCTGATTTTACTCTTATTTAGCCTTTTTCACACCGGTGGAAAAAACTCTGCGGTGCTTTACAAACTGCTGCGGCAGGAGTGTGGCAATGCTCCTGGGAGGATGTGAGGATATTTTTAACCCCATTTTACAGAAGTGGGAACTGAGGCACGCACTTTTCCACAAAAGGATATTGGCCAGAAAACGCTTCTAAATTCTTGCAGAATAACTTCCAGCAGAGATTCTTAGTTCCATAAGAAATGTACACATATTCCAAAATACAGTGGCCACACAGTTGCATCCTGGCCAATTTTTTCACGTAAACAGAGTGGCAAAAAAGTGGTGAAGAGTAGGTTATCTTTTTTTTTTTTTTTTTTTGGTTAAATTTAGTTCGAGAAAGTCACGAAGGAAATACCTGAGCACTACAAGCAGGTTTGTGGGAGGTAATTAAACACACAGCTTGACTTACCTTCCAACACAGAAAAGCTTCACGTTCTTCTGGAGATAACTACAACTCTATTTTTATACTTGGTTCCAGTCTGACCTTTTATTGCACTATTTTATCCCAACGTCAAACATGCTGCATCTTAAAAAACAACAAAAAAGAAGCCATTCTTCTTTCAAAAACAAACGAAACTTTGTCTTCCTACTCGACATGTGCCAGGAGCCAGCACACTTTTGCTCTGTTTGAATGCACATGCACAAAACATACTCCCTCCTGCCCCTACCAGCCTGACTTCCTCCACAGCAGGAATGTCCAAGTTCTGACCGTGACTCCAGCGCGGATGCCAAGAGGCTCCCTCAAGCTCAGCTCAAGACATTTCTCAGCTACTTCCACTTGTGCAAAGAATATCTGCCACAAACAGCCCTTCTAAGACCAACCCCCTTGCAAAGCATCTCGCTGCGCAGAGCCCTCATCCCTGCAGCAGCGTATTCACATCTCCGCCTCCACCACCCCAAGTTCACTCTCTGCACCGCAAACGCTGCTTCCGAAGTGCCACATTCCCCTCCTGATAACACTCGGGGTCGCTCTGGTGGCTCCGAGGGAGTGTTTCAGATCCGCAAGACAACCAACCTACTACCAGGTACTAGTAACCCAAGCAAAGCCGTCTGGAGCCACTCTTATTTTTCAGGCAGTGCCGGTCACCCCAAGGCTCTCTGAAACTTGTGAACTTTATGATTTTTTTTTAACTTATTCGTAGTCACCATATTTTAGCCCCATCTTTGGGGCTTTGACTTTTTTTTTTTTTTTTTTTTAATTTACGTTAGCAGATTTCCCCAGAAGGAAACAAAACCAAGAAAACCCACTAAAGGGCAGGAGGAAACAAATGTAACCCGTGGGCAGCTATTTAAAGAGTCAGTGATGCCTCATGGAAAACTCTGAAACACATTCCACTTGGTGACAAGTCTGCAGCTTCAGCCCTGGGGTGCTTGCTGCTTCCCTTGAGGTCCTCACTCTGGGACATCAACCTGGAAAGGAGGGAATGGGGAAGGGCTTCCCATGACAGACCCTCTTCTGGCAGCTCCCAACAGCTTGGGGCACCAGCTGGAGGTGGTGCCCAAGGTGTTTCACTCCTAATTCCCTGGAAGGCTCCTAGGAGCTCTCCAATTTTCACAGCTTGTTTCTCAAACCCTGCACCTACATAAACAACAACCCCTTGTTCACCTCAAGTGTCTGGAGGCTGCACACCATCCTTCTTAGCAGAGATACCTGAAGTGTTAAAGTCCTGCCTTGCACACCTTGATATTTTCATTTGGGGAGCATCCGGTCATGCCCTTGGCTTACCAGTCCTCCACCACAAGACCATGCCCAGCCTCGAATGAGGAACACCACCAGCCTGCAGTGCAACACTGCCTGGGTCCCCCCATCCCTGCTGGGACTCATTACAGCATTGCCTCCAGACTGGTCTACTGACCGTGGAAGTCCAACACCGAAAGCTGAAGAAGATCAGTCCTTGTATGTCTAAGATTTAAAATCCACTAGTGGTTCCCACGAAGAATATCGGTAGGTGGTTCTATAATTAAAGGCTGTGCTGATTTCATTCCTTTCAAGTTCCATGAAGTAGTGAACTACCCTTCAGCAGAGACCAGCTAAGCAACAAGGTAGTTGGATTTCAATACGGACGCAGGAGCATGGCAATAAAGACTGCACAAAGCTACTACACTTAAATGCCGACTTGCTGGGAAAAGGGCCAGGTTCGATTTGATTGGATTCTCCTGAGATTTCCTTTCTAAATTGTGCCACCAAACAGGGAGGTTCAGTAAACATCTTGATGCCTTGATGCGTTCGAGAGGAGCAATACTACAGAAACTGAAATCCAGCATCCACTTTGGTTCTAGCCAATCCTTGACACACACTACATTCTGGGATCCTGAAATCTGCAGGCCTAATAACAGAGCAGGGCAAAAGAACCAAAAAACCCAAGCTCTCCCAGCCCTGCATAACCCAACTAATGATTTGACGAACACGGGTGAGCACCCGGGTGACCGCAGCTCCCCGCTTGTTCGCTCTGGTTTTCCTGGCGTCGGGAATTCTAATCTCACCCAAGTTTTCCTCCTATTCATCCCTGCTCCGAAGTCGCTGAGAAGTCCCCTGAAAGAGAACGCCCCCAGATCAACACTTTTGCGCTACTAAGGAAAGGTTCCAGAGCAAACGAGGCACAGGAGAGGATAAGGAAGATTTATTGCTCATTTGCTTTGACCGAATGTTTTTTGAATGACTGAATAATCCCTCAGTCCCCACAACGCAGGGCCTCCCTGATACACAGAGCTTCCTTTGATGCTCATTAAAAGGTTCACCTTATACAGGCATGTAATTAGAGCAGGGCTGCATAAACCTCCCCACCTCGTCCACTCACTGCCCCAGTATAAAACCAGCTTCGGAAAGACCCTTGCTCCAATCTGCAGCCCTCCTCATCCCCATCCTCAGATCCGGTGGTCTAGGCAGACCCCAGGAGGGGAGGCGCAAGCAGGAAACAGGTCATTGCGACAGGCCAGGATTAACAACCAAAAGATGGGAAGAATTCAGCAAGTATTGCAGCAGGAGGGATGGAAAGCAGAATAAACCGTTCCCAGCATCCCAACCGGCCCTACTGGCTGTCAATCCCTGCAGAGCTGTAAAGATCTCCTAACAAGCAGTCTTTTTAAATTTGGAGCCAATTGTGGTGAATGCATATTTTAAATAAATAGCTTGCCTTTCCAGAGCCCTATTTTTATTTATTTATTTTTTTTTTTGAGTTCAGTGATGGAGCAGCTCCAAGCACAGGGGTGGCAGGAACCTGTCCAGTCGGGTGGAAATGGAGGAAGCGTGAGGAAATCCAGCTATTCTACAACCAAAGGAGCTGCCAGCCATGGGACTCGGCGATGATGTGCAGTGGGGACTTCCCTGGAGCCCCTCGTTAGGGACCTATCGGCCACCCAACCAAATGGGAAAACACGCTGAAACGCCTTACACCTTCTTGCACGGAGGAATTAGAAACACCCCTTTGCAGCTGAAGATTAAAGCGACCGGTCGTAGCAGATAAGAAAACACCGCCGGCCTCCATGCCACAACAGCATCCCAGAGGAGACGCGGGGGTTCCTCATGGGGATTCCTATGGGATGGACGTCTTGACGTGCTGAGGGCATCCCAGGTGACAGGCAGCACAGTACGAGCAGCACAGGGGCAACACGGTCCTCAGTTACACAAGCAGTATTTTCGGAAAGTTTGTCTTTGATTAGCAATTTTCAGAAGTTATCTATTATTTCTTTTTTCCTAGCAACAACTGCTGCGATTTTTCCATTGAAAGGAGCAGTCTTGGAGGCAGAAGACCTTTCTTCACGGGAGCAACTGCAGGACAGCATATATTACCCTGCATCTCCCACACCAGTATCTCTCTATTGTTTCCAAAATGATATTTCTCTAGGGATGAGAAAACCAAAAACAAACAAAAATCCACACATTTTTACAGGACCCTCTCAATTGGATCCCTCTACTAAGACCTCAGTGGGAGAAGAAAGGGCTGAGAGCAACAAGGCCCGTGGTAATGAGCTTTGGAGGTCGTGAAAACCTGTGAGCCAGGTGGGAATTGAGATGTCCCATCCCATGCGAATCCCAGCCATTCTCACTGGGAAAAACAAAACAAAACAGAACAAAACACTCTGCACTGACAACACCAGGCACATTTTTTTTGCTATGAGAATCAATGAAGTTCCTGAAATGCTGAGAAAAACATGACAGTCCCCCACAAGCATGGGCAGCTCTCCTCTGCTTCATGTGCCAGTGGGATTCCTGGAGCCCAGGGAGATGGAGAAAGGGCTCTTCCCCAGCTGCTTCCTTTCCAGCTCCTGAAGGTCTAAAACATCCTTTCACACTGACACGAACAATCTAATGACACAAAGAAACTAAAAGTCCATACCCTACAGGTTACCCTGCAGCAGCAGGGCAGGGTTTGGATCCTATTGCTCACACCATAAATCACTGCGTCAGCTGCCCCAGCCACTTCCACTTGCCAGAGCACAACTGAGTAAAAGTGCCCGGCGCTTTCATGACAGTTGTTCTGGTTAGCTAAAGAACGGGGAGAAAAAAAAATAAAACAACAGTAACAAAATGCACAGCACCTTTTCCGGAATAACCATCATTTGCACAGAAGAGCTCAGCCTGTGCCTCGTTGCACCTTTGGGTGCATTACTAATTTCCTTCGAGAAGGATTAAGAAGTTTAAATTGTTAGCACTTATTATGACTTTATGCATTTGGAGGCCTCCTCTTCTGCTAATGTGCAGGTGCTAATCAGCAGGAAAATGCTTAAAAAAAAATAGGAAAAAATGCCACAGTTCAATTCCAGTTCCAGGGTCTCCTTTTCTGCATCTAGTGCAGGAAGGTGGGCATGGAAAAACTGCTAATCTAGGAGATATTCTGGACTCTCAGCTTGGGAAAGCCAGTTTGATAGCAGCTCACCCCTGATTCTTACTCGCACGGCTCCTCGCTGGAGTCACGTGTCAGCCAAGAACAGCCCTTCCACTCCCGCTCACTTTCCTGTGCAAATGATAAGGAGGAAATCCGTCCCAGACAGACAGACACACACGGCTCCCCCAGCACCAGGGCCACATGGCACAAGGAGCGAAAGTCCTCAGCTCGCAGGACGCTCATTAGAGGCGGCCGCCAATTAAGACTCGCGCTGCAGTTTATTTATTTGCTGGTGCGGGCTGGCTGGCAGAGGATCAAGAGAAACAAGCCTCGGTGTTTACAGTATACAGTAGTCCGACATCCAGTAACTCCTGGTTACTCATTACAAGTGACCTCATCGAGGAGACATGCCCGAGTGATACCAGTGCTCTTAATTCACCCCCGCCGGATCCACTGCGAGTCGGACCCCCCGGCCACCCCTGTCGCCGCTGACACAGCTGAGACGAGGGGAAAAATAAAATAAAATGAAAGAGAAGTGCAAAAACCAGCCCCTTCCCCGCCCCCGAGAGCGCCGGAGCCTGGAGCGGAGCGAGCGGACCCGTTACCTGCGCGTGCCCCCCGCCTGCGGCCGCGGCTCTCCCATGGCTCTGCCGGCGAGAGGTAGGGACCCTGGGACTCCAGGGGGATCTTCTGCCCGGGCTGCAATAGAAAAAGGTTAGTTTAAAGCTCCTTATTTGGGCAGTGATGTAAAGGGAAGTTGTTCAGGCGGCGCCACCCCCTTTTTTTTTTTTCTTTCTTTTTTTTTTTTTTTTTCCATTCACTCCACATTGTTTCCTGTTGTCAAGCAGCTGCTGCGGCTTTCGGCGCAGACAAGGGAATCCTTCAGCCCCGGGCTGGCTCCGGGGCATTGCACAACCCGCGGCGGAGGGAAGGGGGAGACACGGGGGACTCGGACGGCCCCTTCGCAAAGCGCCGGGCGGCTCCTCCGCCCGCAGCCGCCTGAAGCCTCGTGCGGGGCCGGCCCGCGGGGACGGCGCCCGGGCGGCCCCCACGCGCGCAGCTCCGCTCTGCAGCGCGAAGCGGCCGCTGCCGTCGGGGGGTACCCGAGGGAGCCCCGAGGCCGCCGGACGGAGCGAGCTGCCAGCGCAGCTCTAAGCGGCTCCCTCCCCTCTCCATCCCTCCCTTCCTCCTCTGCAGCCACCTCCTCCTTCTCCTCCCTTCCTCGCTCCAGCCTCCCGGCTGCCGCCCCCGGCTCAGGCTCCAGGGGCGCCCGCAGCGCTCGGCGCGGCCGTGCGCGGCTCCGAGCGGGGCCGCGGGGCCGACGGGAGGACTCCGCGCGCGGCCCCGGATGCTCCGTGGAGGAGGAGGAGAGAGGGGGGTTCCCCAAGGGGACCCGTGCGCATCGTCCCCAGCCTCGGGCGGCGGGCGGGAGCGGCTGCCCGCGCTCCCGGACGGGGTTTCCAGCGAGGGGAAACTCTGATCTCAGGCCGCGGCGGGGACGAGGCGGCCGCGGCTCTGCCCGGGCCGCTCCGCCCTGCACCGCGCACCCGCTCCCGGCGCAGCGCCCTCCTCCCGCGCCGGTTCCCTGCCCACTTCGTCTCCTTCTTCTCCTTCCTCTTTTCTTTTCCTTTTATATATACATATATATATAAATTTATCTTATTTATTTATTTATGTTTAATTAATTACGGGCTTCTGCTCGGGAGGCACTGGGAGAGGTATATGCAGCCCAGCCCCAGGATGAGCTCAGAGGACACACACAGCCAGATAACCGCAGATTTTGAGTTTTGCATGCAGGCAGCTGTAAAAAGGTAGGTTTGGGATTTTTAGAAGAAAGCACAAGAGTAAGGTTGCATCCCAAGCCATGTTTGCATTTAAAATGTATGTCTGGGTTCAACACACCAAACAAAAATGCTGTTGCCAACCAAGTTTGCTTATTTTGGTCATCTTATCAGTATATGCTTGAGAAGCATATATTGACACTAAATATGCTAAAATCCACCTTTTCTGGTGTAAAGCAGAACCAATATAGCTGGTACAGCTATCCCAGCTAACCTGCATCAGAACCGTCCAAACTTGTAACAAAAAAATCACTACTCAGGAATATGGTCAAGCCTATGTTCCTATCTGACTCCAGACTATAAAGTCAGGGATGAGCCAAAAGAGTCATCTAGCAATGAAATACCGATGCTGTGAGGTCTCTGTGATGGAAAGAATTGTGCTGGCAGCCAAGCAAGGAACGAACAGGCCATGCCTTTTCGGGCTGAACATCAACAGAGTGGTTGTTTCAGTCTGTAAACAAAATGCCGCTTTTCAGGCAAATTAATGATTGGAAACCTGTTACCAGAAACACCAGCTTGGCCTGTCTCCAGCCAACCGCAGAGCAGCTTTGTGCAAAGTGCATCAAAACGGTGGCAGTGCTAAAGATGAGAAACTACTGTGTGGCGCATTCACTTTCTATGTGCATATGATTTCCTCAAAGTCCAGTTTCACACCTTATTTCAGCTTCTCTCATCCTGGATGGAGATGAGAAGAAGAGTACGATATAGAAGGGCTCCCCTGTGTTATTTGTTTGATTGCACTGTCGTGGTCTCCCCGCAACTACTCTTAGTTTGAGTCACTTGGGTATAGGCAGGTGCAGTTGTTTAAGGTCTTTAAGGAGCAGTATGGATGCAGGCGGACAACGGATGTGCTAACAGGCCCAGAAGGGCTCCATGACGTGCGGGACTGTCCCTGCCCTCCCGGTTCGGCCTCACTAAACACCAAAACTCCGTGCGTTTCCCCCTTCCATTTTCACACCAGCCTGCCTCCAATTACAAATCAAAAGATGAGTTTTTCCCCATTGGTAGGCTTACAAACACGTGCATTTGGTTTGCGTCTCAGCCCAAAAATTAGATCGCATCCGGCGCTCCATGCCAAGCTCTGCATGATCACTGCAATGGGCATTGCTAGGCTTGGCCAACAGCATAAAGATCCTGGGTTTGTCACTGGAGGGCAGATAACAGAACCTGCTGATTCAAGGTGACTGAACATGGCAAGAAATCTATTTTCTTAATCAATTTGAACAGTCAGTTAATAAATTAAATAGAGCCCCCATGGCCACACATTTGAAAGCTTCCTCAGAAGACACACTTTTTGCATACCAACTTTTTGTTGGGTTTAACCAACATCCTCGAGTCTCCTGATCACACCAAACACACCCAAATATCCTCTTCCTGCTTGACTTCTACATTACAACATACAGAAAGTCAAGATATTTTTTCCCCTTGAACAGTACAAATACAGCCATTCAAAAACAATGAATACAAAAGGTGTTTACCAAGTGGTAGTGGCTTTTCTTAGGTGGAAAAGAGAGGTTTTGCTTAAATGGGTAAAAAGAAGGGAGAGGCTTCCCCTGGGTTTCCTCTTCTGACTGTTGTGTGAAGGACATAGGGGTTATGCCTAGGCCACGCTGGGCAGTTTTTGTGCAAATCCTTTGAGATTTTAGGCAGGAAAGGGCCTGTCCTCAGGCCTAGTGTGGTTAAAAAAACTACCCCTCACTTTGCTTTTAAAGGTCAGATCTTCTTCCTTATGGTACAATACCTCCCTATCCCTTCACCCACGCTTATGTACCTTAGCATGGCCCAGGACATGTAAAAACTACCCACAGGGCTTCTTTGAAACTATTTCTATCTCTTTATTTTATTTATTTGTTCTCTTTGAGCACAATGATCTTTTCTACCTTGTCTGCTCTAGCACTGTCCTCTGATGTTCTCCCATGCAGTGGTCCTCAGAGTACTTTCTGGTGGTCTGCCCACTCCCGGCTGGTCACACGTTCCTCCTTCTTCCCTTTCTTTCCTGATGCTCAATGACATTAACAGAAGCTGAAACCATGGTCAAGACTATCAAGTTTCCCACATATGCAACTGCCAGAGTTGCCCTTAGAGTCTCAAGCAAGTGTGAAGGGTAAAGAAGGCTGCTCTCACCACGGTGTGGGAATTCCCTATGGAATTGCCAAGAGGTTATTCCACTTTCAACACTGAAGTCTTCTCACATGGGGAAACACGGGATTTGCAAAGGTTTTCTTTTTTCTTTCTTTTTTAAATATGTACATCCAAGTATGAACAATCACATTCTTGCTGGGAAGAGGGGGGACTGGGTGTCCACGACACTCCAATCCTGTTTTTGGAAAGTTGGAGTTTAATTTAATTCATAGACCAACTCTATGAATTAAATGCAACATCTTCTGACATATTTAACCACCTTTTAAAAGATCTGACCTGTGAATCCTTTAGGCATCTGAAACCGAAACAAGACCTTCAGAAGCTGGAGGTTCTCGGTGCTGCACTCAGTAATAGCGAGAAGAACCATGCTCCCCCGCTTTGGAAACTCCATCAGGCCCCTTTCTTTAGGCCTGTTTATTTTTACCAGTCTGGTACCAGAAGACCACGTCTGTTTTTCAAACATGACATCAACAGTCATGAACTTAATTCTACCTGAAAGGCAGGACCAGTTTGGCCACAGAGGGAACTCAATTGCCCCTGATGAACCTCAGCTCTCTTGACCACTGTGCTCAGATGTAATTTTTTTTTGGGACCTCGGGCATCTCATGAGCTCCTGCATCTCACTTTCCACATCTGCTAAATGGGAATAACAAACTTCCTCAGTTCAGAAGGTCTT
This sequence comes from Crypturellus undulatus, assembly GCA_013389825.1. Taxonomy (NCBI): domain Eukaryota; kingdom Metazoa; phylum Chordata; class Aves; order Tinamiformes; family Tinamidae; genus Crypturellus; species Crypturellus undulatus. The sequence goes on along the minus strand of VWPW01017936.1, from coordinate 87,376 downwards.
TGTGCTCAATAAATGTTTCAAAAGCATTCAGGAGCATCTTCAATTATACCCTCCCCACCTCCAAAAAAACCCAAATCACTGCAAAGTTTCATTATTATTCCCACACTTACGTTAAAGACACATGTCCTGGTAAGTAGCAGGCATGAGGAATCATTATGCTAATTTTAGACGGAGCATCTGCTCAATGTTAAATCTGAAACTTTGTCTTGAAGAAATAATTTAATTATTTTTTCTCTTCATTCAGAATTGACATTCATCAAACAATATGGTACGAGCAGAAGCTGCAACCAGCTACGAGCAAGCCAAATGAACACATGCATCCTGCCCGGGTACAAAGCACTTGGGTAAAGAGGTTGGTTGCAGATCGAGACTTGATGAATAAAATAGCCAAGCTGGAAAATATCCTGCCTCCTGGCTGCTGCACCTCAGCAGCTTCTCACCCGCCTGATTCAGTTCTGCAAATTAACTGGAGACAGGAGATACCATCTCCAGAGCTATTAGTTTGGGTGCTCTCAGACTGCCAGCCCTGTTACATTTGTGCTGCCTGGGAGCGTTTGTTTCTCTTCCTGCTCTTTTTTTCCGTACAGCCTTCCTAGCAATCCAAGGCCAGGAGCTTCCAGCCTGGGGAGCCTTGAGGATCAACAGGCAACTTGTATGGGTTTGGTGAGCTGTAATTCTGTGAAGCAAATGCAGTGTCTGGGATCATAAATTTGCTATGCAAACGCCTGCATCCTACTGTAAAAATGCAACCAAAAAACGTTGCAAACCACTGACATGGGCCAGTATACAGTAAACAGCCTGATAACCACATCAACACACATGAAACAAGTTACTACAGAGCAGGTCTTCATCTACCAAAATGAGTGTCTATACATAACAAGTGTAAATTTGAAAATTAAATCAGCATTTTCCCCTGTTTTTTGATTTTTCCATGTACACAGGAATTATTTCCAACCGAATCCCCTCCAAGTTAGAACTTAGAACTTACAAATTTAGGAAATTAAGGCTCCAGGTAACAAAATAACATTCAAGAACACATGTGAAACAAAGGTACGCAAACCTGAACCAATGCAGAGCAGCGAAACATAAAGTTATTATTGCAGTTTCTGTGGTTCCAAATTAGCCATCAGGGTGGCAAAACAGAACTTGAGTTGCACTCTCGGTCAGAGCAAGGTCCATGCAGCCCAGCATCCTTTCTCCAGAAATGGCCAGATGTGTGGCCATACCACGAACCTGCACCCCAAGAAGATACAAGATGGGAACAGAAGGACAGACACCTTCTCTTGAGGCTGACTCTTCACTGCTGCCATCAGAGAGACCCTGAACACCCAACAGCCCCAAAAAATGGAAAAATAAATGTAAAATGGCTGGATCACTTGGAAGTTCAGCACAGCCGGTAATTAGCTGACGTCCCCACAGGACCAACTACTCTTTTGCAATCTACAGCCTGACTGGGCCTGGACTGTTTTCATAGGATGATGAGTTTCCAAGAAGTCCCTTTGAATTCTGCAGGGCTAATCTTTCATATATGCTGCATATCAAGTTATATCTTGATATAATGTTGCATATCAAGTTATATCTTGATATATCTAATGTACTTGTAGAAGGCTTCACTTCTCTAAAGGGCAAGAGCTCCCACTACAGCTGCAAGAAGTAGAGAAATTATAATTTAGACGAGATTTGACAGATGTCCATCTAAACGCAGATTTAACAAACTAAACAGTCCACCAGCAAGATCCCAGCTCTCTTAATGCAACCATTTATTTCTTTTTCTTAGGCCAACTATGCTGTAAACTGCATGGACACACATTAGCATAAAGGATTAAGGGAGTTTTCATAACCTTCATAGCCTCCAGGACAGCCACTTAACCCATAAACTTGCTTTGCATGGGAAGTTATTTCCCACATTTTTTTTTTCTTTTTGCATTTTGTATTTCACTTTCAGGGTCACACAAGGTACTTAAAGAGTATGAACTTGCCGTAGAGATGATTTTAGTGTTTCTTCCTAAAACAAATGTGCAAAAATGCAAATTTTCTAAAATGCCAGCTCACATTCATGACTACTAATACATTTTAAACCTACCTTGGGTTCATTCTTCAGTGTAGCATTGTGCCAAAGGTATAAATTTAGCCAACAGAATATCTTTGGTTATTTTATTGAGAAGAGAAAGACAAATTAAGTACTTAAGCAGTCCTCTTTTCTTGCCTCTAGTTGGACTTTTCTGTCAAATGAGATAAGTACCATGAGTCCTGATGCTTAGTTCTTGGTCAGACTGTTCCATGGGGTGGAAAGAAAGAAAAGCATTATCTGCATCCGTGCCCTGATGCCCTAGGCCAGATGAAATGAGCTGCTGGGTGATACTTTAACAATCTGCTATTACACCAGCTCTTGTGAACTTAGTATTCATGTATCCCCACATATTCTGCTATTTTTTTCGTGATGAAACATTTAAAACTTTTCTGCTTAACCTCATTAAGTTTTCCATTACACTTCCCAAAAAAAGGGTTATGTAATCTTAAAAAGCCTCTGCAGACCCCAGAGACCCCAGCAAAGAAAAAAATTTCAAAGCTTAAAAGTAAAATCAATGCTCTATGCTCACTGGATCTGGAGAGGAAGCCCAGAGAGGCAGCACCGCCTAAAACTGCCTATTGGAGCTGTAAGCACACACGCTGGCCAAAGAAAAGCGTATGTTTCTATGAGCACATTTCTGCAGTGCTTGATGATTTATTTCTAGATGCACAGAGCAGGACAGGCACACAAGTGAATTTCAAGGCAGAAAAGGGTTATTGTAAATCAGGTTGTCATTTTTCCTATTTTCTGAAAAACATCTCAGAGAGGCTAATTTAAACAGTGAGGTATGTCTCCCGCTCTCTCAATTTTCTTCCTTCCCTCAAGGTTATATGTTATTACTTACCAGGAGATTTGCTCTACTCTAGGTATCAGCAGAAGATGGGGAAAATCTTTGAGTTTGAGGTCCAGATGTTTCTTCATCTCCTTTGGCATCTTTGACTTCCTTTGGCACCTACTGGGCGGTGCAGATTCAAGAAAGTAAACCAGATATTCTGCTATCCAAGCTGCTCAGCCTTGCGGATGCCTAAGCCTGATGAGACCTCTGTATCATTTAAAAAATACCCAGGTGTTTATATTCAGGCACCCACAAATCCTCAGAAATGTTCCAGGCTTGGGAGCTGGGCATTTCACTCACATTGGATTTATATCTTGATCCAAAGAAGTCATCTCCTCAAACATCATCCAGCCCACTCAGAATGCACTCAAATGCAGGCAACAGAAGTGCTGGAACACACTTGTTTTGGGTGGTATTGTGAAATTTAGGGTTGATCTACCTAAGTGCTGTATATCTCACCATTTAGAACTGCACACACACTGAACTCGTGGAGCCAGGGGCTCATGTAAGCCCAATTCAGAAGACCAAGCACTACACAGAGGATCATTATACAAAGTAGTAGGCCTTTGCTTCCACCTTCTTCCTGCACAAGGTCTGGGTAGCAAACTCCGTTTCTAATTTAGTTACTGCAAATGACTTCTTAGTTAAAGGGTTAAGCAGCCAAGAGGTGTGACTAGCAAATGGCACGTGCGGAACGGACACCATCCAGGAAGAGGCATCACCTTACGGTGGAGACTGTCATGAAAGGCAGTGCCGGGTCACGGCCATGCCCACCTAGGAACCTTTGTGCAATCCAGAACAACCAAACAGCCCTGAGAGAATGAAATAAAAAATAACCTGCTTAACCTTCCATCCAGGAGATTCAAAATTACAATCCCAATCCTGCAAAAGCCATCTTCTGCTATCATCCAAGCACTACTTTCCCCAACTCCAGCAGCCTTGCGGATAGATTAGCTTGGAAAAAAAAAATATATATATATATATATGTATGTATGTATTTTACAGCTTAAGTTTAGCAGAAAAGGAACTCCTAAAATTTTCCTTCAAGGACTTAAATCTAAGTAATTATAGGATACAGCCATGCAGTATATTCTGGCTGGTACAACTGTCTCAGCTGCCAGAAAAGCAGGTCAATTATAAGCAATGAACCACATTACCAGGAGAGAAAGCTGGTTGTAATTCTAGTCAATTAGTGTTAAACCCATCTTGGAAGCGAGAGGTAAATTGAGCTAATACAGCCATAGAATCAGACCTTCATAGCTCGACACCGAACGCAGACAGCAAGAGTTTAATTTCCAAGATAGCAGAAACTAATGGTCTTTTGGCATAAAATCAACTTAAAACCTGCAGGGTGAAATGAATGAGGCTCCCATCCCTTCTACTCTCACCTCCTACTTGGGGTCTGAATTTAAAAAAAAAAAAAAAAGAAACATACCTACTTAGGGAGGGTGCTGAAACACATTAATGAGTTTAAGGATGTTCTTACATACTTTCCCAGATTGAGGCCTCTGACAAAGTGTAAAGGGCTGCAGTGTGCAAGGGCTGCCTGGACTCCTGCCACACATGTGACTGCTGGGCCACCGCCAGCGAGGAAGAGGAGGAGCGAGCATGAGGCAGGCTCCGTCCCGAGGTCCCTGTGCCAAAGACTGGCTTCAAACGACCCCGGCAGCCAGGGACGGGCGTTTGAGTTGGCAGTTTTTCCCCCCATCTATTTTGAGCTTGGATGGTTGGAAAAAAAACATCGCTAAGGACAAGGTGCAGAAGAGCTCCTCAGCCTAGAAGCTTTCTTTGCTCCAGCTGGTAAACCTGCACATCATCTCCCAGAGGCCAAATCAGGAGAAATGGAGAATTAAGCACCTTTTGGGTTTCTTTTCAGCCCTTGTGCAATTCACATATAGGTGGATTGCCCATACATGTGCTTTAGTGTTCATGGTCTAAGACAGTAGCAAAAAGCAGGATGTGGCTGCAAAGCCACAAGGGATGACAGAGAGGGGGAAACCACCTGTGCATTCCCTGGGACACCAAGGGAAAACAGCAGCCCAAAAAGAAAGAATTTATTGCCTGAGATAGACTCCCCCGAGCCTGGAAGTCAACATCTATCACAAATTACACGGCATTGAAACATACAGCACCAATTTGTCCCATGAGGAATTCAGAGCTGGCTAGCAAGAAGCAGCCTCTGCTTCTTGGCACGGTCTGAGCAACACCAAGCGCTCATGATGGACAGAGAGTCTGGTCCAATGCATCCTTATATAGATTATGACTCAGCTTACAATATATTTGCTGTATGGGTGCATTCATATCCCTACCAGGCTTCATCTCTCCACTGCATGGAGCCAGCAAGGCATGTTGGCATGGGTCAACCTCCCGCCACCAGGAAAAGGTTGAGATAAGAGGTAGGAAGCACGTGTTGAGGTGACCATTTCTCAGGGCTGTTCCATCAAGGCCTCAAAGCACCCACCATCATACGAGAAGATGACGCAGGGCTCCCAGGTCCTGGCAAGCGCCCACCCATAGACCTGATCAACGCAGTTGAGCTCTGCCCATGGCGTTGCCACATGGGTCATGGCTTCCCTTTGGAAGAACACCACTTTTCTCCCTTTACTGCCTGCGAGCAAGCCACATGTGACCTTGTAGAGCTGTAAAATATTAAAAGCAGGTCATGAAGCAGTGGGGCAGGAACTACCAGCAGTTAATTTCCCACCATCTCCCAGATTTGCAATGCCATAAAGGTGATTACTCCTCAATTCCCTCCTCAAAGCTTATTTTTGACACGAATATAGTGGACAACCCCTTGGTGAGAAAAGATTGATGTTTCCTTCTGCATTGGATCCCACCTGGATTAACTCTAGCACAAAGTGGGGATTGTGCAGTTGTGTGGGGAGTACACGGAGGCCATTGGCAGTTGCTTTAATTGGACGGTTCATTCCTCCAGCTTTTCCTAAAAAGCTCAAAAGCAAAACAGTCAAAGCTCAGAAATGCACCGATTCACCCAGCCCTACATCCATCTGTTTATAGATAAGCTGCTACAAACACCTGGCATTAGCTCTAAGACTCGACACCTCTTTTTTTTGCTCTGCTAAATGCCCTAAGAACCATCCTGTGACCTTAGATGCCACAAGTGCTCTCCCGAGCACCGCAGGTGACCTGGTGCTTATCTGAGCAGTCATCTAATCTCCAGGAGTGGGATGCAGGATTTGCCAACGGACCTTTGAACTCAATCATATCCCAGGTGCCAATGTGGGAGCCAATGCTATAAGGATGGATGCAAATCAGAGAGTAACAACAGGCACAAAAGGGAGGAAAAAAAAAACCAAAAAGGCAGTTTTTGAATTAGGTGGACATATTAGCCTCTTTCTTGTAGTTGTGGTCTTTATACCTGTCACAGAATGGACCTATGCATAATTTTATTATTAAAAGATGTGTCTGTCTCTTCCTTGGCAATATATTCTAGGGCTTAATCGTATGCTGTCTTAACAAGACTTAGTATTTTTAAGTGTAATAATCTCGTTAGAGGCTACTTGTGCTTTCAGAGCAGGTTGCATAACATGTCCTAAGCATCTTACAGTCTTTTCAGTACCTTTATTGTATTGATTGAATTTAGGTGAAAACGGAGCATGTGGTGGAAATAAAATGATGTCTCTGCATACTCTGAAGTGAGCCACTCTTTTTAAAAGTTGCAGTGACTTCATGGAAGCCCAAGAAATCCTACTGAAATGATAGGGATCAGAAATATATGTGCCTATAGGTTTCAGATTAGCTCTTCCACATGCAACTCTTAATTTGTATTTAACACATCCATAGAAGCCTCCTCTTTTTAATATTAACATTTCAGATACCCTTTTTTTTACGTGAACGATGCTCATGGACAAGAAAAAACAGAGGAAAGCAAAGAGCCATTTTGATTATCCCTATCAACATGAAATTGAGCTGGTAAACATCACTCTTAAAACACATTTTCAAAACACTTTGTCTTCCAGTTCTAAATGCAGAACTTCACTCACATGTCATTAAAGCAAAACATTTTAAAACATTAGCCATCGCCTTGATTGTGAGATTCAGTTTGTGAGAACATATTACTTGCTTGTGCTTATTTCTCATGTTGTTTATATGGAAAATTATTATAATTAATTGCTCACATAACTGAAGAATAGAGCATGTGTTTAAAATGTTACTTCAGGTGACAAGGCATGGTTGAGAAATTTCTACTCTTGGTTTTTGGGTATATTTTGCATAATATCCTATCTATCCTAGAGCGCATTATCTGAAGCATCGTATGTAAGCAAATCCAGCCCCTGTACACTTAATGCTACAATTGTTCACACTGAATGAAGATGACGCATTCCTCACAAATCACTCTAGAAACTGTGGAGTTTCATTTCTTCCAGATATTTCCTTCAATGTTGAAATGTATTAAAAATATGTGTGCCAGACCTGGGCTGTTGTTAGACCAAAATGTCCTAGTCCCCCAGCCTCAATTCTGTTTGGCAGCCTTGATGTTACCCTTGTGTTATGCATATACAAGGACAGTGTCCCACAGTGCACAGACATTCCTCTACATATTTTGAGTCCTTCAATGTCTAAAATTTTTGAAGAATAACAGAATAATGGGGCCACGGAACAAGCACAAATATAAAACCTGCATATAAATGAAGAATTGTTTTGTTAAAGTGCATATGGAAACATTTTGCGGAACGTCTTTAAAAACAATCCATCAGAGTAACTAATTTATCACCACATACATTGTATTCACAAGCATACAGTTAGGATAAAGTGCAGTTGTTGCCATGATGTTATTTTTTCAAATACATGCAAGTACATTTAAATGATTATGACTGAAAGACGATAAAATATAAGAACTCCACATCGCCCATCTTGTATTTTCCCAAATTATGACTCTTTTGAATGGGACTTTTTTTCTTCTCTTTTGAATATTTATCTTATGGAGTATAACAAAATACTCCTAAAATAAGTATTTCAACCTGAATTCTTGAAACACCTTCTATTTGAAAACTGGAACCCATAAATATCTCAGGGTTGGTCTAGCGAAATTTGAGGAACTTCAAGAAGATCAAGATATGCCAAAGTGCGAGGCTCAGGGATTCCCCAGACACCCAACACGTCGCCTGAGCTGTGTGCGCAGCTAGGAGGATCTCAGACAGAATCTGGTAAATTCAGGAGAGCGCAATCCTCTGTAGCGCTTCCTGAATTAATACACATTTTATCCTGAAAACCCCTGGGATAACTTTGGACATCAACTTCCCAAGAAATTCAGTGCACTATAGAAGGACATTTTGAGAAAGGTACTAAAATTAGGCCCTCCGGTTACCACAAAGTACCCAAATATGCAGGAAGATATTTTAGGGTTGGCAGAACTTGAATTTCACTTTACTTCTACTCCCTTTCCCATATTTGTGTCCAATCACTGGATGTCACAGATGCATACAATGAAAAAATTTACACATTTCTCTACACTGAGCTCCATACTGCTCTTCTGTTCACCTGTGAACCTCATTTGCTCGCAACTTTCCAGGGTTTCAGTTCAGTCAAACAGGTCTTTTAGTAATTCTGAACGTGCAGGTATCACCAACCTGTTAATGTGGATCCATGATCATACCCCAGAGTCCAGGTTGCATCCTGAAGACCAAGACAAGTAATACTGCACTCTGCTCTTACAGGCCTCCTCAGTGCTGGCATTTAAAGCTTAACTAACGCTCACTGAGCATCTGGGTTTCCCCATGCAGTATTATTCTATTATCAGAACAGGATTAGCAGCCAGTGAGTGATTTCTGAAGGATGGCAGAAGAGCGATGTGTGGCTGGACTAGGCTTTGAAACACCCAATGCCAGCAAGGGAATTTCAGAGTCTGTGCGTGCTGCAAAACTATCTCTGTCATCTCAAAAACTAGTGTCATGCAAACTTGCTAAAGACTTGCACTTTTCCAAGGATCAGAAGTGCAACTTGGAAGGACAGGTCTCAGCCATAGTGGAGAGCTGCTGCTTTCATATCTTAACCAACTATTCCCCATCTTCTCAGTGCTGGGGAATAAGCAGCAGTAATGAGCCAAACACTCTAAGCCATGTCATGAAGGCACGTGTGGTTGTTTGGAAATGCTGTCGTCTTCAACACATAAAAGCAAAAGCCACTGAAATCAAGCTGATTCCAGATGAGAGAGAACCAACTCTTGCAGCTCCTTGAGCTACCAGGATACTCATCAAAGCTGAAGATAAGAGGTAGAGCCATCTTCAGACAAAGCCAGCTTAGAGGTGCAAATCAGAGCTACAAATGCTAAAATATACTTAGGGAAGGAGTCCCCGATACCACTACCCACCTCACTGCTGGAAGACGATATTTACTCACCTAATTATTTTTCCTTCTGCAGTATACAAACACTTACCCTGTACGAACCGAATTGTGATCCTTAATGCCAACGTCTTGCAGACTCAAGAGTGGTGGGAGCTGCCAACCTGCTCTTAAAAATGTGTGCTCTGGGCAGAATTGTGTTGAAAGGTGCCCAGAGCAAGGAATTCACCAGGATTAATCTCAAAACAACACTCCCCAAGCTACAAAATTTAACCCCAGAAACCATTGCAGCAAAAATTTCAGCGCTAACTTACTTAGCCTTTCCTACTAAATTAAAGGCGGTCCAGTAAAAACACAGCCTTATCCTGGTAAGAAATCATCCACACATTTTAATGTGCCACCTGCATACACTGCCCAAATCTACAAGGCCCTAAATATAAACAGACAGCCCTTTCCTGGCTGTTAAAAAGAACACTACCTCAGCTTGTTCTCAGAGCAAGCCAAAATTATAGCTGCTTGGAGATCAGAAACATTTTAGGGTGGGATGCTTTTTTTTTTTTTTTAATTTTTCCTCCCCTCTCTTCTTTTTACAGTGTTTGTAGTTTTATGAATAAGGCATTCATTGTGCCCAAACCCCAAAGATATCCACCTTGGAGGGAGAGCTAAAATTAGCAGTAAGGACGTTCTTGAAGCTGTCAGAAGAAAAGATGGCTCGCGTGGGATGGTGTAGGTTTGGTAGGCAAAACAAGCTCCCTGGAAAGGCTGGGTCATTTGCTGCACCCCTTGTTAGAGAGCTGATGGTTTTGCATAAATACTGCATACACAGTTGTTTACCTGCCTGAAGAATGAGTTACCCCTGCAAAGTCTGGCTCGGTCGAGTTGTGCCAGTACATACGTGCCTGACCACACAGCTGCCGAGAGCTAAGAAAGGCTTGAGGTGCAACTGGGTGAACAACTAATGCTTTGCATTTGCATTCCAGAAGTCCCCAGAATCACCTTATAGACCAAATACAGAGCTCATGTGCCTTTCTATGAAATAGTATGAATGGATGGATGGAGCATGGCATCTTAACAGCACAGGGGGAGAGCCAAGAGAAAGCTCTTCTTCCCTCCCACATGCCATTAAAGTCCTCAAGACATGAGGTGCTCTTCTTACAGCCTGCTGCAGGAGAGCAGGATGGGCTCATCACCTTCCAGGTACAAATCTAGAGCAGCTGGATGAAGAAAGATTGGGAACCTTGGAGCCAGGAGCAACAGGATGGAGCCTGGAGATAGCAAGACCCATGTCCCATCATGAGAAGGGCAGCACAAGGGGAAGAAAGGCTTCAGGAGCAGCAGGACAGGGCTGAAACCATGAGAGCAGAAGTGCTGGCAGGCAGCTGTCGCACATATCCTTCCTTTCCCTTTCTAACCCTTGCTTATATTTCATCTAGTCCACTCTGAATCCAAGGTTTAGTAAAATTGAATCCCCGCATGTCTTGAATTAATTAATTAGAACTCATTCCAAGCTACTGTGCCAATTTCTGCAATCACACTGTTACTCACAGTAGAGTTCAGAGCCTCAATCCATCCATCCCCCAAGCTGGAACAGGTACAGACAGTGTTTTGTAAGGCCAGTCACTACATGGAAAAACGGGTCGATTTTAAAGGGTGCCAATTTTTTTCCTCCTTAATTTCCCTGGTCCACTTGCACTAGACAAACTTCTGCAGATATAAGCGGTTGGACACGGTGCGTATTGTGAGGTCAACTCGCTGTGAAGTCTGCTTCGTTCTACGAAGTCTCAGGACCGCAGCCCTCAGGAATGGAGCAGAGGTCCTACACCTATTACAGTATTTCTGCTTCAAAACTAGCAAGTCTGGACCAATGGGTTATCTGGCGGTGTACAATCACAAGGCTGCAGCTACGACTTTTTTATTCCCCTCTCCATGCTTCTGGGGTTGCTTTCCTCTTTGAATCCTCAATAAAAGTTCTTTTTATTCCAGGATAAAAAAAAAAAATCTTTTTTTCTTTTTCTTTTTTCATCAGCTGTGGAACAAGCTGTGGAAATCTGCTGGGAAATGGGGATTTGTTGATCAGACATAATGCTGTTTTAATCAGAGATTATGCTGTTTTGATCTTCTCTGACACATGATCTCGAGCAGGAGTGACATCCCACTGGACAGACAGTGGGACAACCATCAAGGTGCAACAGCCAACAAGAGTCCTCTCAAAACCCTCTTTGCTCATCATCTTTGGTGCCAGAGCTAAGAGAAGAGTAACCTAATATGCTCAGTGGCCACAGTGACCAGCACGGTAAAACATGAACAGACACAGACAGACACCACTTCTGCAGCACAGGAGATGTTTTCCACTACATCGTTGTCTGGTTTACACCATTTGGTTGAGCGTAATTAATTCTGATATCAGAAGAGTCTCATCAGTTCAGTCTGCTGCCAGTGCGTTGGATAGGGACTTTGATGAAGTGCAGTTGTTTACAAACATGCTAAAGCGTATTTAAAACCTATTGTTTCGCTCTCCAGCTGCCAAGGACTTTTTACTCAGCTCCTGGAATGGTACCAAATGTAAAAATGACTGATTGCCAAAAAGATGGAGATGGAGGGGTGGCTGGAGGCAAGGAGGGATGCGCAGATGAGAAGTGGCTAGACAGAAGAACAAGCAAGTACTTATTCCTGGCACGGTTGGGAATGGTGTACACAACATGGACCTCCACATCCATTGCAACCAATTACAGAAATTAAAGGTCTGTGAGATAACAAGTGGTGGCACAGGGACTATTTGCTGATACAGCTCGGGCCGAGCTTTCCCTGGAGCAGGGGCACTGCTGCTCTCATGTGCAAAATCCATCCCCTTTGATTAGCGCTGATTGACGAAGGGCCGGTCCACACCGCTGCAGCCACCACACTGTGCTCTGACCACAGCACTTCCAGGCCAACAGCTTCCCTCCAAGAAGGGCTGCCGGGAACCTCTCCCACCGACGCTAGCAAATTACAAAAAGGGATGCGCGGCCCTATGGATAATGCCAGATGTATATATACTGTATAAAACAAGAAAAAAATATATCATGGGAGCAGGAGAGGCCACCATCCACCCTAACAGGATAATTTTCATCTACCGTGATTGGAAAATTGCACCGAGCACCTGTAGGGAAGCACCATCTGGCTAGATAGCAACAAACAAGAATCATAGCACACTGCAACCAATAAAATAAAACATAATAGTAAAAAAGACTGGGAGCCAGGTCCAATCAGCACAATTCAACACTGTTTCCAATGACAGGTCACCCTACCTCTCCTCTCAGCCCTGTGGTGACACCCAAGCAAGAGCTCCCCCCCAAAAGTCCTGCAATCCCCATGCGTCTCCCAGGTCAGCAGAGCAGGCACCAACAGCCTCTTACCCGTGGGGACGTGGCTACTGGTTCATCTCTCTGGAGCTTCAATGTGACTCAGGTGTTCATACGGTGGCCAAGGAAAGGGAGCCTGGAGACAAGAACAGGACAACTATTATAATGAAGCTGCCTCAGAGAATAATGTAAATAAATTATATCACCAGCACATCCATTCCAGCTGTTTTAGCAACACATACATAGCCTTCTATTATACGTCCCCATACCACCTACTGATGTTCCCATCACTTCTACTCCTTGTCCAGGATCCCTTCTGCTCCCACTGTTTTTGTTCCAATTCCTTTTTTTCACCCCATTTTTTTCTGGAGGATTTTTCTCTATACTGTCCCATACACCCTCCCCAGACAAGTCCTGAACACACCAACATTTTGGAGAGGGATGGATTTCAGATCCCTCACCAAATTCAACCAAGCAAGTCCTCCTGCTCAACACCTATTAACTGTCACCCATCGTGTTCTGCTGTAGTTGGGTTGACATTTGCACAGTTGGCTTCATAAATATTTGATTTGAAATCATTTTTAAAGACCACTGTTGCAAAGACCCAAGGTTTGCATTTAAAGGTTTGATGATTCATTTCCATTAGAAAAAAAAGAGAAAGAGGAGGAGACTGGTGGTGATCGGCTTTCTGACTCAACCTAAAGTCAAAGGTCTAGAAGGCGGACGAGATGCTGTCCTGAATGCTCCAGGGATGGGAACCAAATGGGAACAGCCCCCTGCGCAGACACCTAATGCACCCAATTTTCACCATGTCCCAGTCAGCAGAAGCAGCCAGAATTGCTCCTGCTATACTCATGAACTAATGAATTACTTCCAAGCAAGCAATGAATTACTTCCAAGCAAGCAAATGCTTGGGAATATTAGAGCTAAGCCCTTGTAAAAACTAAAAATTGCAACTAGTTATGGAAAAAAGCACAAAATTAGGCATAACACGGATGGCCCCAGCAGGCCCACAGCACGAGGCCATCGCTGTGGGGCAGTCCTAGGGCAGGAACCCACAGCACAGGTTCATGTGCCGCTGCAGACGCTTGGGTGCCCAAAACAGGCGCCGATGGCTCTGGGATGACTTAGGGCATCACACTGGTGCATGTGCGATGGGTACTTATATTAATATATAAATAGCAGCCATGGCCCAGCTTTGCCCTCGCATGACTCCTTTTAGCTGGACATTTCCAAGCACTTTGCAGCCACCCATTAATTCTCATAATCACATATCAGCAAGCGAGTAATTATCCCTGTTTTGTCAATGCAAAAACTGAGGCACGAAGCACTGGAGTTTCTCATCCAGGGCCAGACACAACTGGGTTGGGGTCAGTGCAAACCCCATGTGGTTCCTGCGCTCTGCCCACAGCACCAGGTCTTCTTCTTTCCAGGTCTCCACAGAAATACGCATCTATGTCCATTCTTATCATCTCTTTAAATTCATTCTTCTCATTGCATTGAAGGAAATAGCTCTTACACTGAGGATTTAATGAAGCTATTGAGGTATCTAGCAATCCCTCCTAATGTTTTTCCTGTGATCCATTCCACCAAAAATTAGTTTGAAATCTTTAATCTTATCATCAGTGGCTTCTCTGTAAACATGTTGCACACATGAAGCTAAAGCGCTATCACAAAGTTACAGAAAACTCCATGCAAACTATTGGAAAAGCACACGCACCCTGAATGCAATGGCATCACAGGGCTGGACATAAACCCAGAGCAAACTTGAAATCATTGTGAACAAAAAGCTACAGCACTTGTTCAGAAAAAAAAAAATGCTGCTCAAAACAATGCTGAACAAAGAGGGGAAAAAAAGCATTTCTATATTAATCTTGAAAATGTCTTACATAAAAAGTCTGTTTGAATTTAGCAAGGGTGAAATGCTACAAAGTCAGTTTTATAACCCATATTGCTCATGAATATATGCATATATTTATCTTTAGAAACCAACACTATGGACACAACTGCATTAAATCCCGTGCCACATGCTCAAAATAAACATTATAGTTTCTTCTGTGTGGGGACTTTGATGGCTCTTTCACTACCACAAATTTACCTAACATTTGGTAGAGATCTATAAAGCTCCAAAACAGATCTCTGTAGTGTTTAATACCTGCCAACACTCTGATCTTATAGAACCAGCAGCCTTCAAAAATACCAGAAAATATGCTTCCTCATTCAGTGTACGTTAGTAAATATAAGGATGCAGTGCCAGCACCACTGCCATGTGATGCTCAGCCAACCCCTTACTGCAGCGTCGCCTGAAGACATCCAACACTGCAACACTGCTGCACAGCCCTTGCAGTGCCAGCGAAGGGGGTTGGGGTGAGCGGACCCACTCTCCACTTCTTGTCTCTCTTGGGTGATGCCACACCGAAGGAGAGTGGGAGCTACATAGTAGAGCTGCCAAATCTACGGGGCTGGGAAGGATCTCAAGCTCCCAGTGGGAAGACAGGGTGAGGATGGGGGTCTGCTGGGAAAGGAGGGCTCCTCCTGCAGCACATCTTCACCTGGGAGGTGAAAACCTGCGGGGAGGAGTCCAACCAGTCGGTGGGATTCGCTGGATGAAGGTGCTGGAGACCAGCAAAGCAGCAACAGAGGCGATGCTCAAAGTGCTCTGCAACGTCCCCTTTCCCCAAGGCTTTCTGGTGACAGTGACACTGCCTTCACAGCAGCATCACGAAACCTGCAGAATTTAATCCTTAACCCATAGGGCTCAGCCACCTGGGCAGAGCAGCAGCAGTTAGGTCTGTTCACAGCAGCAGGACTGGGCAGAGGACCAGGCTAACGGGGCTGTATTTGCTGCCAGGACCCTAATGAAGCAGTTCAGCTGCAGCTCCGTGACCATGTTCTGCACCACGTCCTTTGTGCGACCATTCTGCAGCCTGTGCGACCAAGATAACGATCCCGAATCCCTCTGCAAAAGGCGATTTGAGGTCTCAGGGCTGCAGTTGGTGCTGCCCATTATTATTCTTTGCCACTTCCTTCTCCTTAGTTTGCTTTTCCCTTGCCCTCTTCTGGGTGACAGCGCTGCTGGCTTGTACATCAGTGCGGCTTTGTCCAGGGGGGCAGATCCCTGCCTCAGTGTTAAAAAAAAAAAATAAATAAATAAAAGTTCTTTACCTAGTTTTGGCCATGTGCCACTTCACAAGTGGGCTAAGCCCCACAGCCACGGGGAGCCCTCTGCATGAGACCTATGTAGCATGTGCAGTTTTAGCACTTTAGGAATATGGCTAAAAATAATCTCAAGGTAGGCAAAGGCACTGTAGCTGCCCGGGGTTGTTTTTTCATTTGTGTGTGTTTGTCATTTATCAGGTGTCGCAGTGTAGTTTTCTGTCTCATGCTCCCTCTTCTCCCAGGTGTTTCACATGTCTAGAGTTTCACGTTGGAGCTGTCTCATCCTCTCTCTCCTCTGCTCCATCCTCACCCAGTGAAGCCTCCTGGGGCACCAATGTCTGTGCAGATCCAGGGATCAACAAGCATCCGACCTGGGAACTCTCCCTGGAGAGAGCTCACACGGTCCTGCCTGCAACCAGCCCCCAGCCAGGATATCCCAGTCCCCCTGCACCATCCCTCTGGTATCCGATGCATTTAATTACGTGTTAGCAAGCGCACGTGCAGGCTTCTGCAAGCACCGTTTGGGGAATGCATGGAAAAATCTGGCTCCGGTACAGTGTTGGTCTATTTTACCTTCTTTACTGCTTGAAAAACATTTGGCTGTTGCTGAAGAGAGCCAGGCTAGACGCATACATTACAGCGGGCTCCAGAAATAGCACATGCCGGCTTGCACAATTTTGCAACTAAAAAGCCTCCTTTTAGCTCAGCAGCCTGCGCCTTGCTGGGGAGCAGCTCTGCAGACGGCAGAAACCATGGGCTGCAGAGCTGAGCATGAATCATTTGGGGAAGATATCATGACTTCGGATGCAGGTGAACAAAGCGTAAGCAGGTTTGATTTCCTCTCCCTAGCTGCCAGCTTCTGTGTATCTTATACAAAGCATCTAATGAGCTAATTTGTACGTTGGAGGATACACTGCATGCCACCATAAAGCTGAGTTCAGAAAACTAAGGTATATGCACTGAATGCCAGACCTGGCAAACTCAGCTTGCTTCCTATTAACCAGGACAAACTTCCCATAATTGTGTTTGTGTTTCACAGCCCATCTTGGAGGTAACTCAGTCTGCAAAGACAACTCAGTTTAAGGGCAGCCCAAGCTTTTTCCTTGGAATTCACCACTTCGGGCAAAATATGTTGGTTTCTGGTGATACGGGCCATGCACCATCCATATAGGAAAAAATGAGAATTTCAGTTGTATTCAAATTGGTATTCACTGGATAAAAAGCTTTATCTTTTCTCGGTTAGGTGCTGAGGTCTCCAGCCAGCCCTGAGAAGTACATGGGACATGTTTGAAAATGGGACTTTTGGGGGAAGGTACGTTTACACCAACCTTCCTGAACCTCCTTGCCAAAAATAGCAAAAGGACCCCTCACAGCTATTCAGATACCATTCAGTAAACTGTGTAATTAAATACCCCATTAAAAATGCCAACAGGAGATCGCCACCACTTACAAAATGACTACTTCCATCCTAGTCCATTCCCCCAGACACTATTTTGCAGTGTAAACCCACTAGAAGCACCAAAATCTTTTGAGAGCCCTCACATAAATTTAAAAGCATATTCTACCAGAGGAGGTATAAGCAAAATCCAAAGAAAAACCAAAAAAATAACATTTCTGCTTTCTTCCTACAGGAGTCAGGTCAGGAATTATGGCTGCTTATGCAATTTTAACACAGCCTCTTGGTTTGACCAGGATCCAGCACCATGTAGACGTATCCAGCTTAGCCTGTGCTCTCAGATTGAACAGCTCCATACTGCCCATATATCCATTTATCTGGGGTTACCAGACTCTCAGCACTCTAATTGCATCAGCTAGTCTTTTTTTGGACTAACACTTCTAGAAAACCTAAGCAAATGGTCAAAGCACTTTTTTTCCTCCTTCCCTCAACACAATTTCTGGGTGGGAAAAAAAAAAGTCTACAGAAGCCTCGACTTTAATGCTCTCACAAGGGTAATCACAGAATAACAAAGTATTTTCTTCCTTTATATAGTGTGCTTGGACTTGGAGTATGATGATCCAACACAAGTTTTGTTGCGTGAATCTATGCATGGGGCATGGTGTCCCTTTTAGGAGTGGCAGAACATAGATTTTTTCAGCAAGCTTCAAAGCTATTGATGAAACAACACCGAATGACTGATTTCTCAATGCTGAAGATTCCATGCAGCTCCAAGGGCCCAACACGGACTAGTGGATGGCTGCGCAGAGGCTTGAGATGGGAGCAAGATGACACTAAAGGGTGTTGTATTGGGCTCTATTCTCAGCACCAATGATGGTCTATGACCTCCAAGTTATCTTATTTGTAGTATAATGGAGAAGAGTGAGCCCATACCCGCCTGGCAGAATGTGCCCCAGCAGCAGTGGGTCATGGACTGGGCAGAAGACCAGGTGCTGCCTGTGAGGGGAAACCAGAAGAGCCTTCCCTTGTCAGGGCTCACTTTACAGGCAAGGCTCCGCTCGAGATGAACACCAGCACACAAAGACAACCTAACACACGCACCTCCTGCATAACATATGCCGCCTGGAAGGGGTGATTCTCACTTCCACTGTTCCTGTTAAGAAAACCCTTTACTTGGAAGACAGCAATGCCATCGGTACTCCAACAAAAGGCAGAAGTCCTCGGTTAACGTCTTTGAGTAGCTATCGTAGGTACCTCGACCAAGACCTTGAAGATGTAGGCAAGGGCTTCACTGCAAAGATGGGGGTGTAGGTGGTTCACATCTGGCTGCTTTTCCTGGCAACATATTGCCCTCTAGAGCGCTCCATGTTTAAGCGCCCGTTTCTCCAGGAGATCTTGGATCACTTTGGGCTAGGGGTTGCAGGTCAAAATTTTCACCTGGGATGAATAATTTACTCCATTTTGGTGATAGCAGTGGCTTTGTTGATGGTGTTAGTTAATCCTGAGGTTCTGGAGGCTGAGATGGGGACAACAAACACTATTTTTATTTCAGCCACAAATGTCTGGATGATTTCAAACACCAAAATGACAGACAGAGCCCTACATGCTTCTCCTTTCTTAGCATGGAATTAAAGAGTCTTCTCACACAGACATTTTGCCTTGCATATTTCATTTAAGAAAAAAAAAAAGAAAAAGGGAAAAAGGAAAAGGCTGAAAGCAGCTGTTTACCACCTGGATTAAAACTTAGGTGCTTTGCCACCTGGAAAAGAGAGGACAACATTTTTTAAAAGTAGTACGTCGTTGTTATAGCAACACATGCATATATATGTGTGTGCGTGTGTGTGCACGTGCATGCACGTGTGTGTCGAACAGATCCAGACCCAGATTGTCACGGGCAACAGGAGTCAGCTTTGAAGTCGAACGAAACTCGCAGTCTTGCCTGGTGTCATCCAAGTGCAGCAGCCAGCTCCGATGGGGATGGGAAATATCCTGCTATCTCCCTGCTGGTGCCAGTTGCTGGCTGAGAGCTTGGCATCGTCTCACAGCTGATTCAGCTCCTTAAGAAGAGGGTAATTTTCTTTATCCTGTTTGCTTCCTCCTCCCTTGCAGGCTGCCACAGTACCTTAACCCAGCTGGGTAAGACAAGCTCATGGCTCCCTCCCAAACAGATGGCTGCAGGGAAGGTCCAAAAATAATCTAACCCGTTTGCCTATGAGTTTTGAGTCTGTTTTGCTGATTGGCAGACCCTCCAGAGACTATCAGAAGAAGCAGATGGTCAAGACATGAGATCAGAGCTGGAGACAGAGATGTCAATCAAGAGGCTGCCGCGCCAGGCACAGTGACTCGGTGTGGTGGGAGCAGCTACAGCAGAGCTAGTCAGGCAAGAGCCCTGTCCCAGGATCTGTAGGTGAGAGGTACCACCTACACACACCTGAGTGTGTTAAGGACTGATGTACTTAACCCCTGCTAATGCCTTCAGCAAGTTCACAAGCAGAAACGGGCAAACAAAAATAAAATAAAATAATGAAAAAACAACCATATAGCTACAGTGAATATAACAGCAGTGCAAGATCATAGGAAATTATAGCAATTACTATGCCTCTGGTGGTAAATTCTGAAATGAAATTTCTGTATAAAAGTTCCATAGATCGTTCTGGCTCCCAGGCTCACACGAGTCTAACCTGGTACAAAGAGCACAAGGATCAAAAACAAGGGGGCGGCAAAATTATCATCCTCTTCATCCCTTTACGCAGGCTTTCAGCTTGGTCTCGGGATGACACAGTTCTGCACTATTCCCTGCACAGGAAGCCCAGTCCAGCCCAGAGCTGCTTTGGGGATGAGGATGCATCCTGGAAAATGCAGCCTAATCACAGGGCATTCAGGAATCGGTGGCAGGAGTCAGGAAGAACTTAGCCTTTCGGAAAGGTAAAAGAACACAAATCTAAGTGCTTGCGTAAGTCAAAAAATAAAAATAAAATAAAATATAAAGGAGAGAATAAAGGTCTTCAAATAATTCACAGGCATGAATACGATACTACAAAGAAGTTATCTAAGCAGTGTTTTTCACTAATGGATTAATTATAGAATGGAGAATTTAGGTTCAGCACTACAAAAACATCCTACAGGAGAGAAGGGAGTGGTGCTAGACCACAGGTAACACTGGACAAAACCCTTGAACATTCGTGGCGAGGCTGTGCTGAGCTGCAGCTCTCGGGATGAAGGATGCTCCAGACTCGGGTGCGTTGGGTACGTCAGCACCCAGCGCCAGCAGCCGGCTGCTCCACATTGCAGTAACCCAATGTACAAGTCACAGTCTGCAAGTCCCTGTTCTAGCAAGTACCTTACCTGCAGCACCAAAATACAGCAAATGTACCCAGTCATACCCATCCACGCTCCTCACCTCCACTTTGCAAGTTTCTATCCCCATTTGCTCACGGCATCAAGGACATGTCTTGGATCTGTCACCATCCATGAACTTTGTTGCCATGCCATAAGGTCAGAGACTTTCCTACCGCTGACAGCTGTAATCCATTAAAGTCCATAGAGCAAAATATTTTAATTCCCTTTTGTGCCTTCCTCGATGCATTCATTGTCGACGGTGAGTGTTGCGCTAACCAACTTGGAAACAGAAAAGCTCGTTACGTCAAGCAATAGAGTGAAAAAATACTCTGCACCACCTATATCCTCTTACCAAATTGTGATAAAAAACAGTATTTCAGTGTTATTTAAAAGGTAGAAGGGCTTTGCGTGGATTGCTTTACAGAGAGAACAGACTTAGAAGGTCTATGAGGAAAGCATGGGTATCCCAGGCTCAGATCCCCGCACCCGGAGCGATTATGGAAGGGTCTGAAAAGCTGCCCAGGAAGACCCTGGTGACGGCTTGCGGTGTCGGGGCAGTTCCCAGAGCTGCTCCAGATGCTGCTGCGCCGCGAGCAGCTTCTTGCTACCCGGAGCTGAGGAGCTGGTGGCAAGGAGGGATTAGCAGGGGGAACGTGCGGGGCTGGTGCTCTGCACCCCTGTCAGCACCTGCTGGCACGTGGTGATTTGTGGCCTGCAGCTGGGGCCGGCCGGCTCGCTCGCTTTCCCTCCGGCCGAGCGCGCAGTCCAGAGGCAGAAAACGATGCCGGGTCAGGGCGGGCGGCAGCAGCAGCCTTGCTCAAAGTTAGATTTACAGCACGGGTTCGGCCTGGCTATTTCGGGAGGCACCGTGGGTGACAGGAGAAGCAAAACAACGTCGGCTTTTATTTCTGTCCGAACGCTTGCTGCTTTAAAGGCTTATGCTCAGCCTCATATAAAAACCAAGGGACAAGTGCAAGAATGCCCTGGGCAGCCCCTGGAGGAGTTTGGTCCCTGCCTCCTATAAAACAGCCTCCCAACACATGCTTTTCATTAGGAGCCAGCTTTGCACACAGAGGACCGGGTAATTTTAGCTACTTAAGGAGCACCAGAAGATGACAGCATTGCCCAAGGACCCTTCGGAGAGAGGCCTGCACAAGCACATGGAGCCGTCAGGTGCCAGCCTTGCAATAGGACATGGCCGGTGCATCACCATGGCCGCATAAACCACCATCTGGAGGGCTTGAAAGTCTCTTTGCAAACAAAACCATCATGAACCTGGGCATTCTTTGCCTCCACTGTGTTATTTTTTTTGAGTCTGCCATGCAATGTTGCTGCAAGAAATTGAATAATTGAACATTAGAGTATGTGTTACAATCCTGCCTTATGCAGGAGCAAAGCGATTAATTAAAATTTACAAGAGTAATCCAAATGCCTAAACATGTTTCTTGGCGGCAACTCCTGCAACCAATGCCAATAACATCTTAAACTAGTGACAACCTCAGAGATAACCTTTGGGAGACTCTTTTGGGAGTTGCTCTTAACTGCATCACTTGGTAACGTGAGAAGAATGAGGAGACATTCGATTCTTCAGGAAAATGAAAGCAGGCGAATACAGTCACGTCTGGGATGTTTGGCTTACACGGGGAATAGCCCTATCCCAAGTCACAAACCCTGGCCAAAGGCCAGTTTTGTTAACTATTATGCTGCAGCATTGCAAAATGCTG
This sequence comes from Crypturellus undulatus, assembly GCA_013389825.1. Lineage (NCBI taxonomy): Eukaryota > Metazoa > Chordata > Aves > Tinamiformes > Tinamidae > Crypturellus > Crypturellus undulatus. The sequence goes on along the minus strand of VWPW01017936.1, from coordinate 65,208 downwards.
TATAGAAGTGGAACAACCGCGTTCACATCCAAACGCGTGATCGCCACGAGATGCTGAACCCTTCCAGCTAATGCTGAGCCATGCCAAATTCTGTGCAAAATTAGAGGCTAAATTATTCCTTGGGAATATTTATTCATGAAACCCTAGAGGACAGATTATTGATCATGCTTCTTCTCTTTCCTCTCAAATCCATTTGCAGAATATAATCCAATAACTTGATATGTTGGCCAATGTTTGAAAACTTAAAATGGAAATTTCCCAGGGGCAAAACTCAGGACTAAATTAGAGTCAAGGGGGCAGGGGGGAAACTAGAATTAAAACTGCTGATTTAAATAAAAAAAGACTCGGGGAAAATTTCACAGTCGACTATGGCAGTTTTACAGAGGTGCAACCCACCAGTGTTTGGCTGTTTGCTGGAAACTGGTTGCATAAATCAAATAAATTAGAGGGGGAGAGAGTCTTTAAAGGCTGATCTCGCTGGGTAATTCTCTTAACAACAGGTTCTTTTTGCAGTTTGTAAATAAATGTGAAACTCTTAGTGTGATGAATTAATCTACACCAGCTATTAGAGCAAGTCCTTATATTTAATTATCATTGCTAAATGATTTCAGTGTTTTCAGAGTACACTAGTTGCTTTCTGGTAATGATTTCACTACCAAGAAATAAACCTTGCAACTATGAATGGGAATCTTACTCATGGAAACACAGCTCATTTATAACTTTATTTTAGACACTCAAATTAGTAAGCATCAACCAAGTCCTGCTGGAATAATAATTTTAGCAGCAGTGTCAAAAAGCAAGCCAAAAATAAAATGCCTTACCCCAAGGAAAAGTAATTGTGTTGTCCAGCCACTTCTCTAGAGTACTCCCAGGTCTCCACTCTGGGACTGGAAATTTGTCACAGCAGAAATCCTGGATTTGGGTACGAGACCTTTATAGCTCCCATGAAAATTCACTCCATTGCGCCAAGCACCTGAAAATCAGCATCTGCTCTTACTTTGGGCTAAAATCTCCAGTCCTTCCTTTTCTCTGGCATTTTCCTGCACTGAATCTCTCACAGGTCCCCTACACAAAACACAAAGGCTTTTTAAGGAAGGCACAGGAGTACCTGAGCACACTTTTATGTGCTCCAGCCTCAGCTCTTCTGGTGACCTTGGCGTAATACTACCCTCTCCACTGGCATTGAGCAACGTTATAGTGATCTCAAGAGGCAAGCAAACATAATTCAGAAATCGTACAAATAAGATAGAAGTTGCATAAGATCAATTCTAGCACAGCTGAGAACCAGAGTCCGAGACTGATTCGAGTCAGCAGACCTCATCCTGTTGGAGATATCCCACTTATCACAACAAATGTATTTGGCTCTGCCGTCTCGCATGGCTAGACCACCTCTCTGTACGGAGCTCTGGGCTTCACCATTGCCGTACTGCCTAGGAAATAACCGTGTAAACTAATTTGCAGACTCGAGTTGCATTCCCCACTAAAATCCTTGCGGATAGACTGGTGCACACGAAGGGTAACAGCTCCCTAGTGCAACCAGCTACGCACGCGGTGGCAGTGCCAAGCCACACTATGGAAGCAGAAAGGGGGTCGTTCCCGGTCCAGTAGCCAAGGGAACGCTGCTTCTGTTTGCCTTTTTTTTTTTTTTTTTTTAATCATTGGAAGTGAGAGACAAGCTTCAGTTAAAGACTGTTTATTTGCAAAGTTAAGAAATGCCAAAATGACAGCTGGCTCCACAACCCTAATTCGTTCCATTGTGCAGATGCACTGCGTTTTATTTACATGAAACGGTACCTTTTTCTTTTTTTTTAATAGAATTTTTTAGGACCACTGCCTTGTTCGGGTCCTAGACGGCCAAGGAGCAGAGCAGAGAAAGTCAAACAAAAAGCTTCTACACAAATGCTGTGCACTAGCAGACAAGACTGACATATTATCTAGAATATCTTAATGTTCTTTTAATGCTGTTTTTATGCAATTGCACTTAAATTGTCAGCTAATCTAATTCAAATGGGAATATTTCTCCTCCTAAGCAACAGCTCATTGTCCTTAAAAGCACCAAACACGGGTCTGCTCCAGAGCGTCATGCCCATGATTGACAGCAGGGCTGCTAAATGGTCCTCAGGCAAACGCAGGCTTTTCCCCAGGGTTTTTAACCCTTCAGCCGCACAGTGCAGACTGTCTGTTGTATTGAAGACTACTATCTCTGGTAATTCAGCAGAGTCACCCACTGCCTGGAGTACAGACTTTGTCCTTAGTCACCATCTATCTCCAAGCAATCTAGTTGTGCAAGGGCAGCTACCGCTGTGTGGCTCAGTGCACCGCTTCAGCCACTTGGGTGTGAAAATTCCCAGAATTTCTCTACCCATATCTACCTATATCTCTACCTTCTCTACCTCTAGCTTTGAAGTCATCTATGATGATATTAAGCATCTGTATGCCTAAACTTAGTGTAGTTCCGTGCATTTTTGTAGGTGTAAAGAGTTTCCTTCATTTTTTCCTGCAGGAAGGAAAAAGAATGATGAAAACTAACAACAACAACAAAAGTGTTATACCAGTCTTTAAAACACGGAGATTAAGCCAGTTGGGAACATAAGGGGTAACAGTGCCTAAACCCACTGGTAGGTAGAGGCTGGAGCAAGCAGAGGCCATGAGGCTGGTTCATGTGGTTCTTGTTTTGCCTGGGCCTTGTGATAAGAGTGGTTTAGATATTCTCCTGCAAAGCCTACCCTTTTTATTTGCTTCAGTTTTATCACCAAAGATCTAAACAAGAAATTCAAGAGGAATGGAGCTCCAGGAACTACGCACTGTAACTGCTGGCACGGCCTTTGGCGGTGAGTCCGTCTCCTGCAGCCAAACCCACAGGAGCCAACGTGAGCCCAGTGACCAGGTTTCTCCTATTCTTTACCCAGTGTAAAGATCAGAAGCAAAGACTTGGAAGCAAAGTCCTCCAAACTTGGGGAGACCCTAATTACACCAGGAATTGTACTAATTTCTTCCATTCAGACGCTTGTGGGTACCCAGGAGAAGAAAGCTTGATGAGGGCAAAGAACCACAGGAGCTCAAAAGGACAGCTACATTCATCTCCAACCAGCTTAATAAGCAACATTTATTCCATGTTAATATTCAGAGATGCCAAGGAGGTTAATAAATGCTTATTTAAGAAAGCAACTTTCTGCCTGAGGATGCTGGTGCTTCTACTAAGACAACTTCCATCCATTGGGCCCTGTGCTGAATCTCATTTTCCTGTCCTCATTTACTGGCCTTTTAGCACCATATCCCCTGAAGTTTGACACAATCCTGATGTTTTTTTCTCACTTTGGTATTTAGAATAAGCTCCATCTCTTCACATCCTTCAAAAGCCTCAATTTCTTTCCTCTTACCCCTCAACTCCCACTAGAAAAAAAAAAAAAAAGAAACACCTCTCCTTTATACTGAAGCACCCCAAGGTTGCTCCAGGTGGGAATTAAAAATGGTCCCCTCCATTCTGGGCAGCTGCTGGATATCGCCTGTCCCATTCCTAAATGCTCTTACAGGTAGGAGTGATATTGCTGGTATTTATCCCTTTGTTATCATTACAAGGGCATCCATGTCAGGAGACCCATTTAAGCTCTATTATAACTCCTTTTGATTGACAGGTTGAGAGTAATGAGTGTCATTGCCTGAGGAAGGCCAGATGCAGAAGAAGCTCTAAATGGACCTGTCAGAAAGAAGCTAAAGAGACTAATACATCAACCCAAACAGGGCCCAATGCATAAAAATCTTTTAATATATCAGGGTTTCAACTTTAATGTTTACCAAGGCCCAGTGTCTATAATGGTTTAAAAGTGAAATGCTTTTTCTTTATAAATAATTACAATGACCCTTCTAAGTATATGCCTGGCTTTCTTTTCATGCAAAACAAGGAAAAAAGGAGGAGAAAAAAGTGGCAAGCTGCCAGGGATCTGAATGCTTCAGTAGCTCACAAAAGACAAGAGAATTTGGGCTGATTCTCTCTTTTTTATATTAAGAAAAAAAAGTAGATTTGGAATGATGAATTCACAAGTTGTTATGGGAACTAGCAGCACAGATGATGCCCCAAAGGAACACTGAAAAATGTCTATAGGATCTGGAGGGATAATAATGTAATGCAGACGTCTGTAATATGCACAGATTTCACCAAAGTCGTATGACAATTTGCAACCTCATCCTCACGGCGCGTGGTCTGTGCGCCAGGACCGACCCGCAGCCCGCGCAGCACATCAGACTGAAACCACACGCCTGCAATCCTCGACACGCAGCTCCATGTCTCCCCCTCCATCCTTCCAGGCCGTCTGCAGAGGATCCCTTCTTGTTTGCTCATTTTCTCTGACAACACATTCATTTCGTTTCCTGCTGGCTCGCATCTTCCGTGCTCACGCGCTGCTGCATTCAAAGTGCATCGTTGTGCCAGGGAGGGATGGGCAGGGAGATCAGACTCAAAGAGGATGAGGATTCTAGCAGCGGGGAAGGTCCAAAATCAGGTTTTATTTCTTTGCAGGGTAGATGAGGTCTTGGGCCGTGCAAAGGCAGCTCTCCTGCTCAGCCTCTACTTCCGATACTAGTAGAAACAGATCAGTCTGGATGAAGGAGGAGGCTTAAGAACCTCTGCTTCCAGCTCCAGCAAAGCCAAGAGCAACTGCATCCCTGCTGCGTCCTCCAGTACCTGCTGTGATGACCAGGAGGGGTTTCCAACTTTGCAACAGCAAGGTCTTAGGCATATCTATCATATCTAAACCTAGGGACTACTCAGAGGTAACATATATTGGACCTGTGGGTCACGGATAAACACAGACATGACTTGAACTACAGCAGCGATACAGTGGTCTCAGTCTCAGTGTATGAAGAATATTCTACTGACAAGATCAGGAATGTTCTCCTGGGATACACATTGTACAAATCTCTTGGTCAAAGCACTACAATGATGCAACGCACTTGGGGCAACCTGGCTCAGGAGCAGACCACAGCGACTAGGAGTTTCCAGTCCCAGAGTGACACAACACAACCTAGAAACAGCTCAGGGTACAGAAAGTCATCATGAAAGACATAGGGTCCCAGAGGCAGTGCTCTGAAGTTATTGAGATCTATGAAAAGCACTTTAAGAAATGCTACCAATGCTTAGATGCACAGGCACACCTGACCCCCTAAGAGCTAATGTTGTGAATGGGACACACGAGACCACGAACTCCTCTTTGGACAGATGCCCTCTCCATCACTCAGATCTCATTTCCCTGTGCTGGCCGTAATTGTCCCCATGCTTGCTGACTAGCAGGGTCAAAAGAAGAGTAGGATGACGTCCCACATTGCTGCAGCTTACAATTTCTTCAATATTTGTGTCCATGAGCTGGCTAAACCTGAGAAACACTGGTTGGAAAGGCCTGCCTCCTTCCTGACCTAAGCTGTATGGTACTTCTCTTGCGGAAGAGGGGAATCAGGGAAATGTAGAAAGTGGTGATCAGTGGTTGTGTCCTTTCACAAAGCAAAATAGAGTACAAACCCAGCGTTTTAACACAAGATGATGTCAGATGGGAATCAGCTCAGTGACTTGGTTGAGTTTACAGCCTCTGTGGGGACTGTGGTCTGGAGATAAGAGCAAGCCTTGCCACAACTTCTCCAAAGCTGCCAGTCACGTTTGGAAGGAGGGCCTTCAAAGGCACCTCTCCATCTGCCTTCCAAAGCCTCAGGCCTACCAGAATATGCTATCTAGATTTATACCTGGAATATATTTATATACAGGCTACAAATCAATCGTGCAGTTTGTCATTCAGTTCTACTTTTCTGATCATGACTTTCTTTCATCTACCCATTGGAGATTATAGGTCTCATGTTTTTCCAGCTGTCCTTTCGGTCCATACCAGAAGGACAGAGGGCTCTTGGTCTCCTTCTCCTTATCCTTCAGTATGCCAAAAGCTCTGTGACTTCCTCAAATGAGCACAAAATGAAACATTCCCCACAACTGAAGCTTGCAGGAACCACATTAGCCAGGCCCTTTGCTTGTAGACAGGACAGGAGCAGAACCTCATTAGCGATATTTTTCTGTCCAGAAACCCTTCCCTGGAGTTTGGGATAGTCAGAAAAGTACTGCGGGTTTTTAATACAATACCTGCAGTTTGCATTTACCTAGTGATTTTCTGCAACCTCTTGCCAAGTTTCTGCCTGTGTATTCTTCCAGAAGGTAATAAAAAGCCCGTACCATGCCTTCTCTGCAGAAATACTTAATGGGGTTAGGAGGTTTGCTCTCAAATTCATATTAATTTCAAAAATGAGAGGTATTCTTAGTCTTTGCTGGTTCTTCCTTCCTTCTCCAAGTCAATGAGTTCCACTCTGCCCTTCACTAGCAGACCCAGCTCTTCACCTGGGTCTCTGCTGCCCCTTCTGCAGTCGTGCGAGTTTGGTGCTTTCCTGCTCTCCAGCTCCCTCCTCCTCTTCCAAGGCTCTGCCTTCCAGAAAGCCAGACTCAGCCAAGAGCCCCAGCCCCACGTTTCTGTCCCACTAAAACTACCTGTGTGGTGCATTACTTCACTGCCCTTTCCACACTTGCTCCCTACTCCAGTTCCTAAAAAAACACTCCAAAATGCCCACTGTGGATGGGGTTCACAAGTATCATAAATTGTCCACATCCCTTCCATCTTTGCAAAAAGCTTCAGAAAACTTGGCAGATCTCATGTATCATCACCTATAAACTACAGTCCATGCACTAAGAACAATCCCAGAAAGGGAGACTTCCTCACGTCATGTCAAGTCATCACACTGGCACTCACCCACCCAACCTGGACTACCCCAGCATGGGCTCAGTGGGTGCTGGTATGAACAGGCCAGCCAGCTCTTCCCAATTCGGTGGTAGTTTTCAGGCTTCCTGATACACATAAACCGAAAAAGGAGTCACTGTTAAACAAGACAACTATCGTTGCTTAGATTAACACTGGATTAGAAATGATGACAACAACTGCTTTGGACACATTTCTCTGGACCCACTCCCCAAGGCATGTTCCCCAACTGACCTATCCTTCTCTTGCAGGAAAGCAAGTTCTTTCCATGATTTCCACCTTTTAAACCTGCCTGAACTCCAAAGATCCAGGCAAAACTTGGCAGCAACAAACAACACTATCTCCTGCTCTCTCTGCAGCTCCTCAGCATCACTTTCATGGCACCAAAGTGGTGTGTTTTGGCATGTTACCTACACCAACATTTCTCAGGACCTGCATCAACTCTACCCATGGATCTCAGCCCTCTGAATCTCAAGGAGAAGGGCAAGCTGAAAAAGAAACACACAAGGCCTACTGTTTCTTAGAAATCTGATGTCCAGGCAACTGCACTATCAAAATTTGTTCTTCCTAACCATGGGGTCCCCACACTGGTCTGTTATTATGCTGTTGCCTTTGGAAATGTTAGATCTAAAAGGAAACAAGGAAGAGTCACACTAAGAAAAGGTAGTCAAGAAGGACATTTCCACCCATACAATCTCAGTGTCACCTAGACACTCAGACAGGAGGCTTTACCCACGAACATCAATTTATTTCAAAAGTGCAGTTTGATGCTGATCATTAAGGAAAATTTAGTAAATTGTGCATAAAGGAAAAGAAAACTAACTTCTTTAGAAAGCAACCTAGCCCTTAAGAGCAAAGACACTAATATGGTATTTAATTGCTTCCCCTTTCATACAGTTCATGCTGTTATAAATAGGAACAGTAACATCACATGGGGCACTGACCCTCTATCCTGCTGCATGATACAGGTAGGAAAGTTCAAGAGATGGAGATGCAGCTAATAAATTATTTATTATCACAGGTACCACACATACTGAAAGCAAAGTAGACACTTGAGATCCCATGTTCAAAATATAATCTGCACCAATCAACACACCACTAATCTGGAGCGAAACTTAGACCTTCCCGGTAACACTCATTGAGCAGAGATTGCCAGCACACGTCCCCTGTTTCCAGCTTATCCCATACTGAGGGAAGAGTCAAACAAGGCACTTGGTAATACAGCAGTGCCTTCTATGCACAAATCAGGTTTGTTTTGCTTCCAAAAAAAAAAATAAACACAAAAAGGCAGACAGACTTCCATCTGACTTTTGTCAAAGCTTGGATGAAGGAAGACTTTCAACAGTGCCTTCCAAGCAGCTCTTTGTAAAGATGGGAGGAGGGGTAAAAATAACTTGTAATTAGAGGCTAATGAATCAGCACCAGTTGTCTAGTCAACAGTGCATCAATTCCCATGCGTTATTTCATTGCTCGATATTCTTTTCATTGTGCAAAAGTAACGCACTGGAGAATTCATGCTCACTGCCTCCACAAATAGTTTTCCTTACATGTGCAGGGCAGGTTCAAACTCCGTTTCACTCTAGGGAAAAAAAAAGGACACAACTTTAACAGACAAGGAAACCCAAGAAATCAACAGACTTGCATAGCTTGATGCACCTGGAAGTACATTAAAGTGGCTGAAGCTTACCCTGTTTTACCCATTTGCAGAGTTCTGTCGCAGCCAAGAATCAAGCTTCCCAAGCAAGGCCAAGCATTTTCTGTCGCATTGTGGGAATAAATTCAAACCACTCCAAAATTCCCTGGCAAAAAGCTCTGCATTTCCCATCATTTTTAATTCACTGCATTTCCATGAAATGCTCTTCATTCCCAACCCTCCTTCAAATATACATGCAGAACTACATCCTGTTACAGGACATAGCTCTGCACTGGTGGAAAATGCCATGGTGTGCTCTATAATGAAATACCGGCTCTGTTTTTGAAGTTTCCATCAGCCCCAAATAGCATTTCAACTTGGCAACGTGTCTGCTAGCTCCAGTGGCATGGACTGTCACCAGTGTTCAGCAGAAGTGACACACAGATGAGTTGCTTTTTCCGATAGATAAAATAATGAGTGTTCCATGATATGAGAATAAAATCCCTCTGCTGATTGATGACTGAGGAACAAATTTGCAAATTTTGCAAGAAGAGAGAAATTTTTTTGTTCTAACTGCACATATGAAGATATGAAAATTCAATTGGATTCTTCTCTTCTTGCATCCTAATAAAATTCCTGTAATACTAAGGATTTAGAAATCATCTTAACTTGTGGTTTCAGGTAGGCCAAAGGTAAAACTGACTTTCATCACAAATTAAAAAACAAAACCTCAGTGGTGACTGGGCACTCAACAGCTACAGCAATCGATTTTTTGTTTGTTTGGCGCTTTCTGGTTTAAGCATTCAAAAACTACCAGTTTATATATGTATTAGCCATTAATTATACTCTCACAAAGCGTGAAGCTTTGACTCTATCTGGGAGCACAGTGGGCTAGAAGCCAGATTTAGGATTGCACATGCAGTTCCTAAAGCCAAATGAGAGCAGCTGCTGGGAAATCTCGAGAAAAGCAGAAAACTCGAGCGCACAGCAGTGAGGCCACAGTAAGGCCAAGCTGTGACATCACATCTCACAGGTTTCCTCGTGGACCACGTTGTTCCTTTACTGGACTAATGACGTGTGGCTGTAGCCCTGGACAGGGAAGTCATAATGTGGGAAAATACTTGCAATGCCTTTTATGAGCTTTTCTTTTGGCCACAGTAACAAGGTGGTTCAGCACCAAACAGCAAACTCAAATCAGCACAGAGAAGGATGGCAGCATTCGTCCTCAAAAAGAGATAGGAAGGGTTGCCTGGTCCCCATCTCATCCCAAAATGCAGGAGATGGTGTCACCCACCCCAGCGAGGAGGAGGGTGATGGCTTAGCCAAGGCGTGTGGGAGGATGGATGGAGATGTGGAGAGGAAGGGCTGGGATTGTCGCCAGCCACCCAGGGGGACAGCGCGGTCACCCTCCGTGAGGTCCAAGGGGCATCCTCACCGCTCCGCACCGCCGCGGGTTGAGCTGCTCTGCCCTCATCTGAAAGCCACTTCCCTCAGCCTCCATCCCAGCCCCTAGCAGGCCTCAGCCTCACTCACACAGGCTCAGTCCATCCCGGGAAGCTGTTACAAGTAAAGAAACAGCCTGGTGCTGCAGGAGTCTGGCAGGGACCCCCTGGGAAAGCCTGGGGAGGGATCTCAGGTGCAACGATGTCAGCAATCACGAGAGGGCCAATGTCATTCGCTCATCCATCACTGATTCCCTGTGGGTTCCCACAAATCCAGCATCTTTGCTACGTTCATGGACACAACAGGGAGCAAAACAAGGGGGGAAAGCATGTGAAGGTAGCAATAGTAGCAGCTTTCTCTAGGCATTTAATAAAGTACCCTACAGCCAAGATCCTGCTCCCTTGAAGAGTTTTGACAGCACCTCACTTGCCATTAAGGTACTGATGTAGCATTATTTTCTTTCCAAGCCCCCTAATTTGCTCTCAACTCATTGTTCCCAGGATTAAGCCCGTTTTTTTTTTTTTTTTTTTTAATGAAAACACAAGAAAAGCTCAGTGACAGGAGGATGAAGGAAGTCCGTGCTATTCACCAGCCACCCAACCACCCACATGCTATCTTAATTCATGAGCAGACAAAGCCGGCGCTTTGTCTGTGCAGCTCCCTCGATGCCATTCATCCCGGGTGAGATATCGCTCCCAGTAATCAGAGTTGCCTATACAGGGCCGGGGAGGCGGAGGGAAAGGGGGGCGGGAAGAGACAAAACCATCTAATCAAACCTTAGACTTAGCCCCATTGTCACAGAGACAGCTCCTTTTTTAAAATAAAACAATGTATATATAGCCATAGATCTCTATTAAGCACCCTTTCCATGCAGCCTTAGGCGGGCGCTTATGTAACAGGCGGGTGACATAAGTATTATCTTCATTTGCAATGTTTTCTTTTTTTTTTTTTTGCCACTAATAGCAAACCATCTGAGCAATGCGAAAAATAACAGTAATTTCATAAGAATCACGAAGAAAGGATTCCCCAGTGCTGAAGGTTGCTTTAACCTTTGTATCTTCAAACACGTTTCTCTTCTACGCTTAATGACCTACATATGTGATTTACAACCATTAAGGGGTTAATCGCTAACCATTGTTTTAATTGGATGAACATTTGGCCTTTCGCCACTTCCTTTGAAAGATTATTCTGCGATCTAATAGAAATCAGTGCCAGAATGTATTTTCCTAAGACTACATGCCAGAGGAAACACTATGGGAATAGATAACTACCCAAGTTTCACGAGAATCAAGTATTATAACATTATCATCAACCAGACTCACGACAGCTACAACTGCATGTGGTCACACTTCCAAAACTGCAGTATTTTGGGAATAGGTAGTCAATGGAAAAATTTACTAAAAAGTCCTGCAATTGTACAACTGAGGAGAAATGGAAAATAAAAAGCAATACTTAATTCTATATTATGCCATATTGCTTAGTAGAGGTACATGCAAAGGCAAAATTCAGCTCCCAGTTGCTTTTGTATTTTCTTAGTGGACAACATAAAAAATAGTTGAGCAGCTGAAACATTCGTCTCATCTCTTCTCCAAAATGACAGTTACAATTCACCATGAATCAACCCACATATATACCAAAGCGATTCGAAAAGAATGTTTAATTTCCACGTTTGGCTTTTTGCTAGTATTTTTTTAAGCAGCAACAAAAAGAAATGCCTTTGGAATAAAATATCCTATGTGGCTTTAACTGTAACAGAAATGTCACTCCTTTAGATTAAGGAAATCGAGTTTTGGTGCCCACAGGCATCACCCCAGCAGGCGCCGCCTCCCCCAGTGCCTCCATAGAGCTCAACACGGGCAGCCTTTCCAAGAGCTCTCGCACTCTGGTGGCAGTAGCTTTTCTCAGGAAAAACAAACAAACAAACAAACAAATAAACAACAAAAAAGAGGCATAAAGGCTAAAATTTATTAATCTCTTGACCATAAGGAGGTTATCACAAGCTCTAATCATTTTAGGACACCTGTTAAATAATTCAAAATCCTTGTCTTTGATGGGAGGACAGTGCTTAAGCTTTGCTACCAGCAATTAAAATGCCTGTGTAGCATTATATATTTTACAGGATTTTTTTAAACACATAACAGAGGAACATCATCACTGATATTCTGAATGATGGTTTGTATAATGGTCTTCCAAGAGCCACCTTTGTAAACTGAATTTAAGAATGCACACTGATACATGCATAAACAGTGTACCTTGCACTATATACAGTTATTACATGAGTCTCACTGGCCCCAGTATGAAAAATGAGTTCCCAAACTCATACTTTTTTTCTTTTAAACTTCTGACACTGATATACACACACAAGTGGACAATTTATGGCACTATGCATGTGACTTCATCAGATTTAATATTTTGAGTCAGTGAAAAAGTAGGAACACTTTGAGATGTCTTTATAAAACTGCTGTCATTAACACACAACCCTTAAAACAGCTCAAGGAACTGAGACCAATCAGTTTTAAGATCACAGAAGTCTGTAAAACTAGGATTTCTAAGGCAATTTCTAAAGTCCCTTGCGTGTTTTAGGCACAGCACAGAAAGCCAAAGCCTACTCCAGTTTTCTTGCCTTGGACCTAGCAAGACCAGGACCATGCTCAGAGCAAGAGTACAGTGGGTCAGTCCCATACACCTGACAAAGCCGTCAAGAGGATTAGCAAGAGGAAACCCTTCTCCAGTCCTGAAGATGACCCACAACAAGAAGTAAAAGGGGTTCTTTCCTTGCATGACCTCTTGGGTAGCTTTTCACAAAAACTGTATCCCCATTTTCATTAGCTTTTGAGCATCTCCATACACATCTTCCTCCCTCCCTCTAAGCCTTGCCAGCTGCCACATAGTCCATTGGCCTTGCATTACATCTGTATCCCTGTATCCAAATCACTTTGTCCAAATCCAGACTCTTGGACCATCCCTTGCGGAATCACAATCTTATTCTGCAGATGGAAATTCAATCTGGGACTTCAGGGACGGGTCACTCACACAGTTTTCAAAACAGAGAAACAGACTGATAAGACCAGGTCTGACGAAAAATGCCCTTAATTGGCTTTTCAGACCTGGATTTGTTTGTCTTACCACTTCACCAAGGGCTGAAATCCTCTGTTGGCACTTTAGAGACACTCTCATCTACAGTCAGAAAGGCTAATTATTAATTAATGGGTATCAGTGCTAAGTGATGACTACTTATTTCCTTCTGTCATACAGCTGCTCTTATTTTCTGTACCTTGTGTCTATAATTAATAACATCCCAGTGCTCTGCTCCTCACATTGGTAAAACAAAGGTAGTGGGGACAGCACTGAGCTCTCCACTTTATCAGTTATGTAACAGAACCCTTAGATTCCCATCCCAGAAGGATCCCTTAAAGCTCAGCAACAGTAGAAGGGCCTTCAGCCACTCCAGCAATAAAAAGATTACAAGCTTGAATTCACTTACATATGTTTGTCTCGGAGTATAACCAAACAGCGCAATTTTATCTGCTTAGAGCAGCTGCCAGCATCTACATTACTGGGCGGTGGTATCCAGTGATAACAGTGTCGATCATGTGTGTCTGTCACCTTAAACTCAGTCCTCTCCACATGCTTTAAAAGGTTCCTGACATGCTGCATCGGATCCTGGTGAAGGAAACATCCCTGCACCTATTTTACAGGTGGGAAAATGAAAGATCTTAAGACTAAACCACACCAGGATAGATATAACCAAACTGCAAACCTAGTCTGTTAACTAATAGAAAATAATAATAAAACCCATGCATAACTATTTCAGCTTACTTTATAAAATCTTTTTAAGCTTCCAGTCCCGGTGAAATACTGAAGGTACAGGACACAGGAACTGTGTTTAACTGGGATGCTGGTGCTCACATGTTTAGCTGTGCAGGTCTTGGGTTCACTCCCCAGGAACCACTGCACAGTTATCAGTGACTGCTGCTATCCAGAGTGGGTGGCATCTCCTTCCTCATGTCCAGTTTCTTCAAAAAGCCAATGACAAAAGCAGCTCAGGCAGCAAAAAGGTCTTTGCAATAGACCAAAAGAGAGGGAGTAGTTGGGTCCAGGATTTTTTTCCTCCAGCAAGAACTGCATCAATTCAAAGCACCTCTAACATTTCTAAAAGGGAAGAAAACATCTTTGCGGAGAAAATAATCAATCAGATCATCCTGTAAATGAGTAGGAACAAGTCTCAGAGAGACTTTATGCTGGAAGGAGGGGCTGGAGCAAAGAGGGGCTGGAAATGCCTAGCGGGTGGCCGGGAGAAGAGGAGAGCCTCTGTAACTCCGTTATTGCAGAAGGACGATGGGGAGAGAGGAATAGAGAGAGCATTGGGCTATGGAATAAAAAAAAAAAAAAAAAAGAAGGTTGTCAAACTAGGGACAAGACCTATACTGTACAGGAATGCCGGTGGGACTGTAAAGGAAATAGCTCCCTGGCTTTTCCAGGTGGTGGAAAGCTCTAGCTGCTGCAGCTCTAATCCAAGCAAAGGCACGGTGGAAAACGCACAGTATGGGGCAGCTGGCAGCGAGCGAGGCTCCCTGCACCGGACCAGGCGCCTCCAGCAGCCGCAGAGCCACTGCCAAACCCGCCACAGCACAGGCAGAACTGCCAGACAGATGGGGTAAAAGCAGGGGGGAAAGACAGGCCCAGAGGAACGGAGCCAAGGTGGCCGGCAGCGTGTCCCATCAGCAGGGAGGCGTTGGGGCTACAAGCCATAGAGGTCTTCGTGGCAGGATGGTCTGTCCTGATTGCAACCAGGCGGATGCTTTAAAACTCATTTCAAGGCAACTGTGTGGTCAAGGCTTCCAGCTCTGCGCTGCTTGCTCCCAGCATCGGGAGAAGCAATGCACTGGTGACGGCGTGGAAATGATGGAGACAGAGGCTTGCTCTTCTCTCATGTTGCTGTAGCATGTTTTGTTCTCGCCAGCTGCAAAGAGGCTTCCATTAGCGGCCACAGATTTGCTGGAACAGTTTCCAGCTGTCCAGTTTACGTTGCCTTCCAGATGAACTCTCACAAGTGGTGGGTACTGTTTTGGTAATTGGCTTTCCCCTTGTTTCTCTCTGGGATCCTAATCCTATTGGTCATCTGCAGGCTTGCCCCTTGGCTCTTGCTGGTGCCAGTTAACCAGTCCCTTCCAGCAGGAAACCCCAGGAACAGCTCACAGCACCCTCTGATCCAGCCCCTGTTTCAGACAGACCGTAGGGATGTACATACCTTCATGCCTTCACCTACACAGCCCCGCAATCACCAGTAAATAATTTCTCATGGGCACAGGAGTGGCATCAAGGCCTGAGAAAGATGAAGTTTTTCCAGACTGCCCACAGCTTCTGCATGGATGACCTAGGTTCCCTCTCCAGATGGACCAAAGTCAGAGGTCCAAGTTACACTTCTTTAAACTTATGCTGCCCTGATATGCAGTAAAAGTCTCACTAGCTTGGGGCCCATATGCATACATACATATTTAATTAATTTATTCACTGAATTAACAAATCACAGCATAGCAGAAAGGGAAGGGAAGGGAAGGGAAGGGAAGGGAAGGGAAGGGAAGGGAA